>JARJLU010015866.1:0-65796 GCA_030272975.1 Sparidentex hasta
CATACATACATACATACATACATACATACATACATACATACATACATACATACATACATACATACATACATACATACACACACACACACACACATACATACATACATACATACATACATACATACATACATACATACATACATACATACATACATACATACATACATACATATATATATATAATACATATAAATAAATTTGCCCTATCCCAAAAGAATACACCCCACTGTCTTATTATTTTTCATTAACAAGTCTTTGGTAATGATGATTACAATATGACTTAATCATACTAACCTGACACAAATAAATAAAATGATTATATAATAATAATAGTAATACATTATTAGTAAATAATGCTCTCATGAAAAAAATATTAAAAATGTTACTGACATAGGGAAATGAAAACCTGAGGGAAAAAAACAGCTTCTACTTTAACCACGAAACCTCACAATCACAAAGTAAGTGTGAGTGTCTCTGAAGTGTGAGATACTGTTCAGGTTCAGCTATGAGAAACACAGAGAGGAGCCATTCATAAGTAAACTAATAATCATCAGATACACTAATATGGCCAAAAGTCAGTAGACACCCTTAAATTCAATGTAGTGGTATTCAATTGAGGAGTTTCAGCCACTGCTAAATGGGGCATAAATCCACCATATAGGCATGAAATCTCATCAGAATAATATTAAGAAGTTTGATGGGTTGCAAAGAGCTCAGTGACTTGTGCATCGAGAGAGTTTGGTAGAGAAGAACTGGATTGACCTGCACTGATCTGTGACCTCAATCCAAGGAATTAAAATGAGTCAGGCCTTCTTGTATAACAACAGTGCCTGACCTCTCAAACACGTTTTGTGCAGAAATTCACAGACACACACACTTTCAGTACAGTACTTTCAGATATCTGCCATTTAACCGTTTCATCATGTTTGCATTGAGCTGTTTCAGAAGTCATGTTACTGCTGTTGAAAACACAGCACTTCCTGATTTTACCGCTTCATAATAAAAGCTTTTAAATACTGAATTAAATAAATTAACAGAGGCCTTCTACTGTGAAGAATTCATAGGAAATTAAATGTGTTCATAGCTGAATGAGCGGAGAAGTTAGAGGCTGTTCTTCCACAATACTGCGAGCTGGGATGGAAACACAGCCGCTGCTTTGACTATTAAACAAGAGATGAGCATCATCAGCTGAAGACACACCTTTAAGCAGGCAGCTATGTTGTCATGGAAATAAAAATCTCAGGCGCCGAGCCGAGCCAAGCACATGTGTGCGGTAAAGCCAAAAGCTGTGACTGACTTTTGAGACACAATAACGACACTCAAACATGAGACACATGTGACAGTGTCTTATAATCCTGTCAGTCCAAATGATTGGGGTAAAGCACTTTGTTATGATGGGTTTCATTTAAAAACACATTTTCATAAGAGAAAAAGTTATTGATGTTCCAGATACTCAGTTCAATACTACGGCTGAACTGTGTGGGAGGAGGTTTGGGCACTGTAACAAGTTGAGCGTTCACACACACACACACACACACGCTCAGTGTTGGTGGAGTGATTTCCACTTCTCTCCCGTCACATGTCGATCTGCTCGCTGATGACAGTTTGACAATATTTTCATTCAGCTTGCTGCTCAGTGTTTCCCGACAAGATGTTCATTTACATGGATCGGTGGAGTTGCTATGGTTATCGCTGATGAGTCACTCGGTTGTTGGGAGCCGATCTTATTCTGAATAGAGCGAAATGAGAAGATACTGAAAATAGATGAGTGGGAGCGGTGCGGAGGTGTTGATAAAAACAAGGCAGATTTGTTTGTACGGGCACGATTTGATTATTAAATGTTGCGCATACCGGTGCGGCTGAAAACAGACATTTAAAAAAGGGAAAACACAAAACAGCTGATTGTTAAATGTACAGTGATTTATTACCGAAGAGGAAAATGTGGATAATAAAACTGAAGGATATCCATAACAGCCAGCGGGGACCAATATTACACTTGATGCGATTCGTGTTTGTGTGGGGGCAGCATCCTTTAGTCAGTGGGTGAGATGGGACGGGGTGTCAAGCTCTTCCTTTAAACCCTAGGGATGTACCAGGTCGGGTCGCCCCTCACAAAATCCAGTCGTGGTCTTGGGATCTGTCGGTAAACGTCTGCAGAGTTACCTCAGTCTCACAGAGTTGAGCTGTAAGCGGCTGTTAGCTGGGACCTTGCTCTTCTTCCTGCCTCATCCTCTTCCGCAGCTGCTCACCGATATCAGCCAGAGGGTTCATTTTCGCGGAGAGGGTCTTCACCGCGTCACTGAACCGGCTGCTCTCAGTTTCCCTACAGAGAAGGGCCAAACACATACATGTTCAGATAAAGGTAGCATCACTTTACTGCTAAATGTGCAGGATGACGGAACCCAACGTCAAAGAAGGAACAACGTGAAAAGCTGCTTACAGGAGTTTGCGTTTCTGCGACTGTTTCATCTGGCTGAAGTCTGTTGGCTCAGGTCTCTTCACCGGCCTGAAGAAGAGAGGCAGGACGAAGGAAAGGACATGTTAACACTGACCACTACAACAACATGCAGTACATCCTCATACAGAATAATGATTAATGATGAAAATGAGCCCTCTGCTCGGAGCTGAGATACTTTTACCGCATTTGCAACGGCAAGTCTGACCCGGACAGGACTGGTGATTCTGTAGAATTGTTGTCTTTGCATCAAATAAGCAGGTTTTTTTTCTGATGGCTTCTCTGTTTTCAGCTTCTTCATCACACCATATTTCACAGACTGGACCTTTAACCTCACCTGCCTCTCTCTTGTCACTGATGGCCGCTCCACTTGAGCAAACTCAAGACTCTGGATCAGTCCTGCCTTTAAGGTGATTTTCAGTGGGATGCTGATGAGACCTGAATCTGCATTTTGGCCTCACACATTCAGAGACCAGATCAGGTTCAGCTGCCTGAACTTCTGACCTGCCACATTACCCTGAGTCCTGTTTGAGCTGTGACAGTGAGGCTAATCCATCTTCCTGAAGAGGATTTCAAATGACTCAATCTGACAGGAGACAGGAGTGTGGACACGAGCCATAAAACAGTCTGATCACTACCAGAGACACAGTGGGGGGAACAAAAATCATGTTCATGTAACTATTTAGACTCTGTTCTTTAAATCTAATCTATCTTTTCCACTCTCGGGGCCCTCTGTCTGCCAGAGTCCCCACAGGGAAGCCAGGACACAAAGTAAACCAGAAAACAGACCTTATCTCATTTTCAGTAGAATCAGATCTCAGGCAGGCGTAAACACAACCTGTACCATTTCGCCGAATAAAGGTCGCCACAACTTTGCCTCTCTGTTAACTCAGACTATCAATTCAACACAACTTCATTCATCTCTGTCAGTGAAACTGTACGTAGCAGCTCTTGTTCCGGCCTGATTTTAATTTTTTTTTAGACCTGTGCCCACATCTTTACAGAGACCTTTCTCCAGCACAATATCTCGGCTCACACTGTCAGACTGGACGGTGTTCCGATCCGACTGAGCACAGGACAACAGCTGATGAGAGGCGAACAGTGTTTAGAACATCGATGCTCGGTGCTCATACAGAGTCGATGGATGGACGGTGTTTACCTGCTGGCAGACTTTCCATATGAAGATGCCAAAGACGTTATCATCATCTTCATCTTGTTGCTGCTGCTGCTTTCATTCAGCCTGACGCAAATTCAATAGATGCACTATGTGTTTATGTATATTTGTATATAAATAACTGTATATATGTTCTGCTTTTGGTTCCTTTTACACTGAACAGCAGATCATACTACATAAAGAAGACTTAAAACTAGTTTGTAACTGTTAATAAATGACATTCTGAATTAGACAAATTGGGTTTTTTTCAGTAGCTGAAGCAGCAGAGGAGTAAAACATCTCACCTTTCTCATCTCTGTTTTGAGGTGCACAAGGAATAGTAGTGACAAGGAAGCCACTGACGACATCACAGCGGTTACATTCTAATACCTATTATTTCAGTCTCTGTTTGTGTATTACTAACAGTGTGACAACAGTCGACAGATTGAGCCGCGTCAGTCCGTCTGCTCGTCCTGACGCCATCGCAGCTGTCTTTAACTCACATCTAATCTTCCCAAGAACAAAGGAAATGAGAGAATTACGGAGCGCCGCGCTTAAAATGGACACCTGATGCCTGGCGCAGCGGGCACCTCGGCACTTACACTTTGTTCTTCCTGCTTTTGCGGCGAGCAGTGGGAGCTGTGGCTGCGGGGGTGATGAGCTGGGAGAGCTCCGGCAGGGCGTCGGCCAGCGGCCTCATGTCTCCCACCACGGGCGTGGCCTGCCTCCGGGCCTCGGCCGCCTGCTGCTCTTTGGCCTGTTTGATGGAGCTGATCTCTGAGAGGAAGCGAGGAGCAAGAGGGAGAGTTACATCCGAGCTCAGCACAACGATTAGAAGCGAAGCAGGACTGAGCGGCAGTTGAGGGCGAGAGGTCTCCATCTGCTGCACACAGCTCCATTTACAGTAAAATGGCAGTGTGAAGCGTGGAACAGTTTAAAGGTCTGCTGAGACCAGGGACATTTTACAGTCTGATGCTGGTGTTTTACTACCAAGCTCCTTTCATCAGGCTGGAAACACACACACACACACACACACACACACACACACACACACACACACACACACACACACACACACACACTCCACACATATTACACCAACAGTCAACTATAATAATAGTCATATATCAATGAGCCTTGACCAACAGTACACAGGACTCAGAAAATGCTCGTATCCTGAGAGCAGCAGCCTGGCAGAGAGAAATGATAAACTAAGAAAAAATATGGACCAAAAAAATGAATATCAAGTCTGGTGTGTCCTGATACAGTAAAGACAATCAGTGTCCCCAGTCTGATTCTGAACACTCAATTGACATTGAAAAACATCAACATAAAAAAATATATGGAAATTGTGTTTGATTTTTCAGTGAAATTTGTATCAGTGCCAAATATTTGTCTCAATGTCAATGTTTCCTTTTTCAGTTGAGGTTTTTTATTCAAAGCCACATTTTACTTTTGTTTTTGCGACCAAGGTAAGACCTTAACAGCCACATCTCCAGGCTTTAACGACGTGTGATACACACCTCGTCCTGAAATATGTAGACAAAAAGAAAATATGTCTGGTTCTGTTTCACCTTTATCCTCGTGGTTAGTCGGGACTAAAAAACAAAAAGAAAAGCATTGATGGATGTGTAAACTTTTTCACAATCACTAGTCCCCAGCCTCAAACACTGGCCTGAGCCCGTGAACATCTCCACTGGTCGTACTGTACCGTCCCGACCCTTTGTCCATGATCCGAACAGAGCTGATATTTCATTCTAATTTTCTTCTAATTCCTGAAAGCTGTCAGCTATGGAGCCGCTCTTGGGTTTCAGCAGGATTGAGTCGCACGGCCATTAGCACCTAATTATACGCCTGAACAGGATATGTGTTGTGTTACCCAGGAATTGATTGGCTCAGCAGAAGGGTACGGTTACAGGCCTGATCGCAATTATGGGAGATGATGGCGGCAGCCATGATGTTGGGGAGCACAGACTGACTCAAAGATGGGCCTTCAGCCAGAAAGCCCAAAGCTCAGAGACGTACTGATCGGGCACAAAAATATCGAATAGCTGGCTGTATTTAAAAATTATTTTTTTTTATCAATATAGGAAATTTGTTGGGGACTACTTTCAGTGGCACGTTTGGTGCTCTGGTGAGCATTTGTGGCGGCAGGCTGGTGTATGTAGGACTGAGTAATAATAAACTGGTTTGCAACAAATCATAAATAAAATGTGAATAAACAAAACCTGTTAAACATTAATAAGTGAGAATTCACAAATGCCCAGATGGTTATGATTTACTCGTCCAAGATGTCATTTAAATATGTTGAATTAAAAGATTTACATCCCACTTCCACTGCTAGAAGAGAGGACGGTACCATATATTCAGGGGTGATTTTGTGATAATGAATAATATCAAACTGTGTTCGGACCCGTGTCAGTCCCATTTAAATGCTGAGTGCTGCACAAACTCACTGTTGAGCCATCTCTCCCTCCTCTCCTTCATCTTCTCTTTCTTTGACTTGATCTTCTTCTCTTCTGGGCCTGTAAAAACACACACACACACACACACACACACACACACAGAGAGAGAGTTACATGACAGCACACATCAAACTCATCTAGGCTTCACTCAGCAGAGGGAGAAGTGTACTAATTAAACATGAAAAGAGGCAAATTCATAAATGTGTTAAAGATACATCAAAGGTGGCGAGGGACAGACTTGGCTGCAAGCTAGAGCCAGCCTCCACCCCCCCCCCCCCCCCCACCCTCCACCCCCTCCCCACCCTCTCCACCCTCTCCACCCTCTCCACCCTCTCCACCCTCTCCCTGGGTGAGAGCAGCGAGAGAGGGAAGGCTGGATGACAACACACGCTGAGCTCTGTTTAGCACAGCAGCAGGCTTCTGATTTTCAACACCTTTTATTGCAAATGAGATCTGAGGAGAAAATATGGATGGTGCTTCACTTTCGAGTATACGTGCATGAAAAGTCCTTACGAGAAGTTTGAAATTCTAAAAGCGAGCGAGCTCACATGTCAACAGGTCCATCTGTGTGACAACCGAGCACATCGTATCTGCTGATAAAGACTGTGGAAGCTTTGAAAAAACTAAGTAAGTGGACATCGAGTGAGGATTTCTTTAGGCAATAGTTTTTCAAGCTTCATCTACGTCATTTTGTACTTGATTTGGTGTCATAATTCAAAAGACTTCTAGACAAGACTGTGTCATTTGCTTTCAGCATTTCTGCACAAAAAAGGACCTTTTCTTATTCACCGAATGAATAAAAACAGACGGATGAAGTTAACTTCCTGTAGTCTGAAACTTACTCAAGGCAACAACTTTCTGTCGTCTGTTACATTTTCACTGATTCACCCATTTTAAACATTTAATGACACAACACAGCTGTTATCATTAACCTGTATTAATATATGTATATATAATGATAATATAATATAATAATATAATGATTAGGTAAGCCAGGTTATCTGTCTCACTCTTTGGCCAGATGTTGGCTGTGATGCAGTGACTTTTTTTTTACGTTTAACACAGCATTTCACAAAATAGGACAAGTCACAGTAACATAAAACAATGTTTTGTTATGTTTTTGTGAATGTGTTTAGTGTACTGTTTGCAAAAATGTGTTGTGCAACATATAAATAGGGATTAACAAATTCCTGTGCAATACAGAGGCCACCACACAAGAATAGATCCAGACTGCAACTAGTCATTTGTCACATTATTTAACGGGATTTATAACGAAAACATTAAATTATTTATATCATTAATACTAATCAGATCTTTTTTTTAATTTCAGTGGAACAAAAATGTAAAAGAAAGTGCACAAATTGAAGATAGAGTCAGTTGCAACAGTCCTATTTATTTTCCCCCTCTTTGTGGGAAGAACATCCTGAGGCTGCGTGGGAAAGTTTTTAATCGTAATTTTATCAGCAAAGCCACCTTGAGGTCCCCTGTGGTCCGGACAGAGAAGCTGGGGTGGCATCGATATACTCTGACAGTGTGTGTGTGTGTGTGTGTGTGTGTGTGTGTGTGTGTGTGTGTGTGTGTGTGTGTGTGTGTGTGCTAGAGAAAGAGTGAGAGAGTGAGATACAGTCAAATTACTTCAGTAACATTCTGCTCTATACCCGGACGGAAGCTTTAATCTGGCAGTGTAGAGTAGAAACTACTGACTTCTGGATTTTAGTGACATTGGATAAGTGATATTATTCTTCAGCGCAGTAGACAGGGTTACTACTGACAGAAAAGCTGAGAGTGGAAAAGAATGGCTCACAGATAATGAGGAAAAGGGGAAAACAACCACGCCAAGAGCAACATCAGTGTTCGGGCTTTTCCATTATCTGCTCTCAACGCATCGCAGTGTTTTTTCAGACTGTATCCCTTCCTCTGTTTTGTCCCTGTTTGTTCTCTCCGTACAGTGACATAAACAGAAAACTATAAGTGAGGCAAGTGAGGGAAAGAAATGTCAACCCTTGAATAAGCAGTGTGTAAATAAGGCCACCGGTATTTCCACCGGGCAGCTTTTACATTCAAAAACACAGGAGAGGATCATCAAATATTCCACTACACTACACAGGAAGTTGTGCTTTTAGCCTACCTTAACACCGGAACAGCAAGTGGTTCAGATTACTGTATATATATGTATTATTAAGTAGAGCATATTTTCCTATGAGAAGGTGCACATCAAAATAATAATGCAGAGAGCATAACAATGATTGCTTTTTGCTTAATATGTCGGCAAACCAACAAGTAAGAAAATCGTGGATTGTCAATGATCAAATGTCCCACAATTTTTCCGCACCCAGAGATTGCCGCAAGGTAAAAAATACACTGTTAAAAATATGGTATGTTCTCAAATGTAAATCAGTTGTCAAACAATGGCCGATGTGCACAAATAAAGCTAGTTCCATACTGACTTGAATTCAAGACTTCCTGCAGATGCTTCAAATTAAAAGCTTTTCATAAAGGTGTATG
Organism: Sparidentex hasta; assembly: GCA_030272975.1. Lineage (NCBI taxonomy): Eukaryota > Metazoa > Chordata > Actinopteri > Spariformes > Sparidae > Sparidentex > Sparidentex hasta. The sequence continues at coordinate 8,579 of JARJLU010015866.1, forward strand.
CTCAGTGAGCTGTTGGAAGGCTTGACCTGCTTTGGAGCATTATGTTATGTTGCACTGACTGAGTGGTGAGTATGACATGGTTCTGTTCTTCTACTGGTTGGATTTGTTTGTGAACATGTGCATAATACTAAAGTCAACAGCATGAAGCAGCAGATCAGAAAACAGGAAGGTTTAAAACTAAAAGCTAGTAGGAAATCAATTAGACAGTTGATCCTCTTCCTGCCTGTCAAAGTAAATAAAAAGCCGCTGCCAATATTAAACAAATTAATGGTACGATCATGAAATAGAACTCTAACTCCAACCATCAGTGTGCGTTCGAACAGAGAGAGGATGAATGAACCCTTCCCTGAATGAAGCACAGTAGTACAACTGAGTATAATAGAGGCCTGAAGGCAGTGACTGTAATCATCAATGCAGTAAAGTCCTTGAACACTTGAACGTCTATGATTGGCCTGAGGGTGATGACAGACATCCAGACAGTTTGGATGATAAACTGGTTGCTGAGGTATATTGAGTCAATATTGGCCTTTTTGTTCAAAACAAAATATTGGCAAATCGGGGTCACCTCTGATATGGTGGATTTGGCAGACGCAGTATATCTGCTTATTATATATTAAATTAAAGGTTGTCCATGAGCATATGCAGTTTTATTCATGAAAAGAGGCAGATAAGATCTAAAAAACAAAAAAAGAATGAAGCAACAACTAAATTCATCATTACTATACCTGTTTATCTAATATTTTATGTAAAATCTGATATTTATTGTGCTTCTGCCCTCTAAATATCCTAACATGACGTTGCATCAGCTAGTTATGAATGTAACCACATACACAACAATTTACCAAACATCAAAATAGATCCAGAATTTCTGCATTCCAAACAAAGATCTGTTTTGGGGTGCTTCACACGCTTCATTATTCTCATTATTGAATGCTATGTAAACCAGATGATGCAATGTGGTGCCTGACCTTGTTTCGAAACATTGATTTGCGTGAGCTTCAGCTCTGTAGAGTTCAGGAGTCAGAGGCAGCAGATAGGTCATATGTCATTTCAATGAGCACAGCAGGGTGTGATGAGTCCCGTCCCAGCAGCAGCAGCAGCAGCAGCAGCAGCAGCAGTAGTGTGCTGGCCTATTGATCTCATTTAACCCAACAACAGCCATGAGGACTGCGGCTATAGCTAAAATAATGTCTATTATAATTTATGTTCTACAGATTAGATTTCCGTTTGTAGTAAGCAAGAAATGAGCTCATTCTTGTCTAAAAGGCGTCAGAAAATCTGCTGATCTTGAATTTCTAACATTTACCTGAGGTGCTAATGTAAGAGTGAAATATTGGATGTACAGTGGTGCCCATAATAACTATAACGCATCACACTGTTAAGACAACATAACAATTACAATTAAATCTTCAGACTTGTTGCCTTACAATGGAGATAAGTAGATTTGGCTCCACTGCCTTTGCTTCTTTTGGTCGTGTCCCACTGTCCAATATTTACAAAAAATATTTTGAAGTACCTTAAAAAAATATAGTTTGATTTAGATCTGGGTAGTATGGCCTTAAAATAATACCAGAACACGTATAGGCCAAATCTCTATATACAGTATTTATACACCTAAATATTTCCTCAACGTTTTAAAGACTAGCTGCCTTGCTACATGACAGTAGTACATGTGTTGAATAAACTCATAAACTGACCCCTAATCAGTAGGCTTTACCCTCTGGGGACTATGAATGTCTGTACAAAATGTCATGGCAATCCATCCAACATTTCTTGAGATACTACAATCTTGAACAAAGTGGCACATAACCATCTCTTGAACCATACTGCCTGGAGTCAAACTATGTCTGCCTAGCGGACTCATCATGTCCTCAGCTTTAAAAGATGAAGTTGGTGAGTAAAATGAATCATTAAGAGTGACTAGACCAAAACTAAAGTGTAAACCAGAAAAAGACATGAAACACCCAGGTTTGTAAAGAACTACGTTTCCCTCTAATGAGCTTCACCTTCCAAGGTTGAAACAATATTTGGGCAAATATTGAATCAAAATCCCCACGCTGGGAGCTGTATTACGCGTGTGAAGTGTTCTGTGTACATATTCCATCTGCTGGTGTGTCAGTGGATGCTGTTCAGACAGGCACATTATCTCTCGGTCTACACACTCCAGAGATCCTGGCAGGCCTTTATCTGTCACCACAGCTAAACAACAGAAGTGTTTCTGCTGCTGTTTGCACTAAGAGAACAGGCAAAGATAGGCATCTGCTGCTGACTACAAATGCGGGTAGAGGCTGAGAAATCTAATCTCTCATGAGTGGGTGGGGGTGTCTCTTTGTGTTTTTTTTTTTTTGTTTTTTGGGGGGGGGGGGGCTTTACCACCACTCCAGTCCCATTGGGGGCATCGTCTTCCCGCTGTTAGATGAAATGGATAGCTGTGATTACGGCTGGCTGGAAACTACCTCCTCACCTCCCCAGCCCACATCCACCCAGACTGTACATCCTGCTCAGACTCCACACCTTCCTCCACCTTCTGAGCTGGGCTGACAGCTTGGATGTGAGAGGTGGAGGTGGGCAGAGAGGGGGGTTTTGGAGTTTTGAGACTTCAAAGATAAAAAGATCGGTAGACAGAAATGTGAGAAACAAATAAGTCAGAGAGGTTGAGAAGACAGAAGCCAGTTAGAAAATAAAAAGTACAGGTTTTAAAAGGCCCAAGTGTCTTGGCAATAATACATGACCTGTCGTCAAATTGCTAAGTTGTTCGCACCCAGCAACAGCGGACACACATTACCAGATCACACAAGTGAGACCCGGGAATGACGCAATCCAAACAGTCCACATTGTTTGTGCCGATTTAAAGGAGAAAAGAAAACGAAGACAAAGAAAAGACAGGATGAATTAGAATGATTGGGCAGCAAGGATTAGAAACTAAATACACATTCTACTGTCACTAACACAAAAATGCTGTTGGTGCTGTTATACTTAAGCTCTGACACATCCAATAATTTAAGAGTAATGCATCACCATGGACCTCACAGAAGGATCCACTGCTTTGACAAAGAAATATCAAGGCACTACTCGTTTCCCAATGAGGTGTAAATGTCATGGCTTTCTGTTTCAAGGAGGTGTGAAGCCACAGTTCTGCTAGCCAGTAACAAGCACTGTGTCTGCCTCTATGTCTTCATGGTCAAATGAGCAAGATAGCAAGTGCAAACAACACAGCCAATATGACCGTTAAAAGTTAATTCATATACACTTCAGCCCATGATGCAGATCAATACAGACGGACATGGTATCAGTAGAATATCCTCAAACTACACCTGCAAATGATAACCACAAGCATTCAATATTACATTATTAGATAAAACATAGAATTTGTTGCCAAAAACTTCAGCTATGTAAGATGTAAAACTTCTTACATGTTCAAATAACTAATCCCCTCCCCTTGAGGATTATGGACTGAAAAATAAATACATTTTTGAGAGAAACTAAAATATCAAAAGTACAAAAAAAAAAAGTTTAGTGTAAAAAAGAGAGCGATATGCAAGTGTGCTTAATTCTAACAGTTCATTTTTTTCTAGATGAAAATACTTGTACCAATGTATCATAATTTCACACATTTTTCATTTGTTACATTCGAGTTTAATATTGCAATTACTTAATATAACAATAGATAAAATTGAGGTATTGGTTCGGTAATTTTACATAAATGTCTTTGTTAACTGAGAAAAATTCTTGTATTATTAGTTTTTCACAACACAAATATCACAAACTACTTTCCAGTGAAGACACAGTTTGCTTCCACCTTGGACTCTATTGCTCTCTGGTCTTCTTTTCCCATCATGCATTATACTGAGTGGTGTGTAAAGTTTACTGTTTAATGAACTAAAATCCCAATGTTACCTCTAGTTAGTGTTTGTAATGTGTGTTCTGACTTTTATTGTTTTTTGTCATTTCATGCTGGTTTGTAGCCTTTACCATTAGTGAGGTGGGTGTCCCATGGGTAGTATATCATTCTATAACATTTTCTATGTTCTAACGTTATACAAGAAACCAAACCAAACATCAAAAAACAAAAAATAACATCTAATGTAAAATTATAGATAAAAAACCAATTTAATTGTGGAAAATCACTATTTTTTTATATGATTTCTGTTATTGTACAGGATTTTTTGCACCCAAGCTACTGGAGTGATGTATTTAAATTATTTTACAGTTTCTACATTTCACTCCAGGCTGTATGTTTTTATGTGACAGATCCACCACCCTGAACCAAAGGACCCCTTGTACAACTATCTGGTTTCTCACCCAGAAACCATTTTCATCTTCACAGCATCACTGACTTTCACACGCAGATAACTATTACTTCCATTGCATGCTCTGGTGCTCCGGTGCATGCAGTCGCATTATAAAGATGCAAGTAAACATGACAGCTCTGCACAGGCAAATTTGCCCATCAGCCTAAAACCAAACAGGAAAAAAATAACAGAGACAGCTAAAAAAAAAACGCACAGTACATAGAAACAACACAGGAATGCTGACAGATTAACAATATATAATATAGCTGAAATTTTAGTGATTCTTCAGTGTTCAGTCCAACAACTGATGCACATGCAGGAGTTGAGAGGATTGGGAGATGGGAGGGTTGTGTGCAGATGTGAAGGGCAGCGGACGAGGAAGAAGAGAGGAGGGAAGTGGGAAGGCGGGTGGTCTGCAGGGAGCTGACCTGAAAATAAAGAGGATCCGGGGTCTTCCCTCCAGGGTCTGATAGTGATACGATACCTCTAATTAGACTGCAGACAGAGCACTTTGTCACAAGGCCGAGGGGGATCTCAGATTAACCTCCACAGTCAGGACTTTACACTAACGGCTAAGGACAACACATACTGGCCCTTATCAAAAATACGATCTCTGAGAAAATGGACTTCACTCCATCAGTGCAGTTTTGTTCAGTACTATACTGGCTGTCTCTGAGAAACTGAGCCCTAACCCTGGAGAGTTTAATCCTACTCTCGTGCTGACGATTCCACATTGAGAAACGCTGGGCCTCATGCAAAAAACCTATTTGTATAAGTCTAAATCTAAATCTGTCTGATGTTTTCCTGTCAGCTTTGCTTGCACGGGTCGGATTCACTACACTCTCTCGATAGCACGAGCTTGCATATAGCTCGTTTCATCCTCATTTATGCCACCTGTTCACAGGGAGGTGTGCAAACATAAGACTTGATCATTAGCATAATCCACGGCCCTGAAATTGCCAAATACGGGGACCTGTTCCACCCCATTTGTGGGTAATTTTAGGAAAGTCAGCAGAGAACGAGAAAGACCCCGAGGCAGCTGCTGGAGTGAGCAAATTGTCTTTATGCTTATGTACTGAAATGTACCATTACAAAAACAACATAACAATAAAACAGGATGATAATATATGGTGAACAGAATATTATTTGCAGAAGTCTGGTCTAGTTGTTTTGCTCATTTTTTAAAATCATATTAAAAGTCCAAATTCATTCAGTTTAATGATGATTTCAGGTCAAACGCTCCTGTAGAGACAGACAGACTTTTTTGTTCAGACACAAATTTAAATTCAAAATATGACAATGTTGCCAAATGCCACAAATTCTCTTAAATCATCTATATGTGAGGCTGTACCAAATATCTTGTTTTAAAGCTCTTTAAAGGTTGTTTTTTTTCTTGTAAGCCTTGGCAGGGTGTATCCAGGTGTAGTAAAAATTACAGTTCATTAATAAATATGATCTCTCTTATTTCTAACAACTTAAGTAATTAGCTGTTAAGGTTATAGAAGTGTATAGTGCTGTGTTAGATGGCAGGTTCATGCTTAAAAGACTAAACACCAATACAGTCTTGAATACAGCAGAATATTTCCATCAATACAATTGTGTTAAAAATTATGGAAACAATCACATCTAGAGCCCGACAGATGACAATGGCCTATCGCAAATAAATAGGTATCTGTGTACATTTTGTCTCATATGTGTGGATACGTTAACATTTGTTTTTTACAAAATAAAATGCAGAGAATATTCCCAGTAAGATGTAATGTTTCAGAGCACTGAAGTAATTTTAGAACAATAAAGTTATGCTAAAATATCCTGATTATGTTACATATCTTTGTCAAGATTGTTTGATAACCACACTTGACCAATCATTTGCAAAAAAAAAGTGTATTTCTGTATATTATATTCTGTGTATATAAGATATTGGTTGATGTATCAATATCTGACTTTTTCTGTTCTTAATTTTGGATTCAGCACCAAGAAGTCCGATATCCATCAGCTCTAATTACATCTTTTAGAGTTACTGGAAATGTTTGGATGCTTGTAAATGCTAAAATGCATCCACAAGCTCATTTTCAGTCAGCATGCAATAGGAGCGGGCATATATTCATCATCGTCTCACGTTAAGATTTCGAACAATAATTTGCAAATTCACTGATGATGGAAATGACTGAATTGCAGCACTACAGAAATCATGTTCAGTGAGATGGATTATTTTCCTCAAACATGCTTCAAGATCAGTGCTTTTAGTGCTTTTAGGTGATAAATGATTAAACGAGTGTACTTATCAGAGACAGCCTCAGTGTCTTTCAGTAGAAGCAGGGAAACACTGATGCAGCCAAATCTTGATTTCGAGCATGAGCTAAATTTATACCACGCCTGCTCTATAAATAGAAGCGGGCCGTTGTCTGGTGAGGCTTTGTGCAGCGCAGCGTGCTTTGCAACTATGCCCATATCCATCATGCCCTTCTTCAGACACATCAGCACTCACAGAGATGCTACCACAGCACTCCATCCCGTTGATTATCTCTTTGTGTCACACATTTCTGTGCCAGCCGTTTTAAGCTGCTGGCCCAAAGCTGAAGGAGATGTTCCAGCAGCCTTAATTAGAGCCACAGAAATCCCCCAAAATCCTCAACCGTGCTCTGCTGTGGAGCTGCTGTAGCAGGAGAACAATTGTAAGTCTGACACACCATCTAGTGGACAGGGAATGCAATGCAACAAGACGATCCTTGACTGTGTCCCAGTTACACTCTACTTATCAATTGTAAGCACATAATCATTATGCAGTGTGCTCTCGTTTGATCAGCACGCATACTGCATCGTTTCCTGCGAGAACACTCTCAAAATCATAACATTGCAAGGAAAATAATATACAGATAATTACACTAACGCACCTGTCCACACATACAAGTATCTACTTCTCAAAACCAAGCTTTATCTCTGCATTGTGGCGCTTGGTACACATTAGACAATTAGCTTTTAGAAAACTAATTCCAGGGTGAATAAATTCAGAAACCCTGTTTTCAGTGTTCGGGTCAAGGTTACGGCAGAAACTGAGGTTTTTGGAAATGATGACGTAGACTTGCATGTTCATCAGTGTTTGTAGCATACTGTTGGCAAATATGTACTCGGAGTATGTGTTGCGATATTACAATATGATGTTTATATGTATATATTAGTCTATTCTATTACTTACCTTTTTATTTTAATATATTGTTTATTCTTTACTATTATTGCTGTCTTTTTGTAATTTTACTGTCCTTTGGCTGCTGTGGCAAAGAAATTTCCCCCTCTGTGGGACAATAAAGGAATTCTGATTCTGATTTCCGCAGTGGAGATGCACAGGAGGGCTTTGTTTGACAATCGTCAGGGCACTGATTCCCATGTAGCTGCTAGCCATCAGCCTGGTTGCTTCTCGTCAGTTCCAAACTTTTCTAGCTATCAGCCGGCTTGCCTCCTGTCAACTTCAGGGGCTGCCAATCTTCAGGTGTCTCTGTTTTTGGGAACCCACCTAGCTTACAAGGTGCCCCCTCAAGAAAGCGACGCCCCCAACCTGGCTCCCGGACATCCGGCTACCTGATCTGCTGTTCCTCACCTCTGCCCTGGGACTTGTCTTCGCTGCTGCCCAGCGTTCCAGCCCAAGCCCATGCATATGCTTCAGCCTGGCTACCAGCATAAGCCCAATCCCATGCCCCAGCCTCAGCCCGGCTACTAGCCCAAGCCTCACCCTCAACACCAGTTTCCTAGCCTCAAGTAAATTCCTTTGGTCCAGGGTCCAAATCACCTTACCACCAGCCACTGCCTCTGCCTGGCCAACACTTGCCAGTGGTTCGTTGGCGGCAGCCCGACCAACACCTGGCAATGGTTCCCAGTCGGCAGTCTGGCCAACCTACCCCTGTATTTCTTCTTTGGCGGCCCAGCCAACACCTGCCAGTGTTTCTCTGCTTGCGGTCCAGCCGACACCTAACAGTGTTTCTCCATCGGCGGGCCAGCCAACCAACCTCTGTGTTTCTCCATCAGCGGTATGACCGACGTCGAGAAGTAATTGCCCTGGAGCAAGTGAAAGACACTGCTGAGAGCTTTCTTAAGGAGAGGGTTTTGTACAGCCAGCTAATGGTGTGTGTGGAGGTTAAAGACACGGGCAAAAGACCCTGTACTCACAGAGCGGAGGAAGGAGCTACAGTTAACCAGTGAGATCACAGAATTGCTCCAGAAGCAGATCAGCATCTTGTTGGATAAACTGAACTCTCTGAAACAGATCAACACTCAGCTGCTTGTAGACTATCAAGACAAGAAGTGAGGCCATCAAGCTCTTCAAACTCCCTTCAAACTCTGGGAAAGGCAGAGATGCAAGACTTGTTACCACTCTGAAACTTGCAGGTCAGATCAGGAACTGCGATTCCAAGCTGCATCATACCAACTTCTGTCTGCACATCCTCAACCAGAGGCCAAGGCCCAGGCCCGCATCAGCATCATGCTGAAGAAAAAAGACCTGGCATAATTGGTGTCTGGTCTTTAACCAGTACTTAAGCGCTGTCAGTGTGAAATGCAGCTGATGCCAAAAGGCACCTGTTGAGAATGGAGAGCAGATGTGCCACAACCTGCTGTACAGTTATCTGCCCCTGCACCACACCACTGCGATCAACAAGGCCAGGCTACGCAGAGGTTCATGCCCTTCCATCCAGCACCCTTTCCTTTCCTTTCCTTCAGTACTGGCATTGGCACTCTACAGCAGCCTAGTGGTCTGTGTGGTATGGTGTCCACTTCATGTTGCAAGATAAAGCATAAAAATCTTTCAGCATAAAGAAATGATGAGATAATACCATTGTGTACTTATACAGAAAATAGAAGATGTCTACCTTCAATTTGCATTTTGTTTATTTCTCATCCATGCGTATCTTTGGTTTATTTGTATGACAGATGTGATTAACCATAATGTCCATTAAGAGTGTCCGTCTATCTTTGTGTCCCCCTGGAACAGTCACAGCACAATTGCACAACTTTAAGTATCTTAAGCATCAGTCACAGTAAAGGAGGACTATGACACAAACTGGAGCAAGTCTTACCTTTCTGAGCAGGTATGGGTACATCTGGAGGTTCCTCAAACTTCAGTGTCTGTACCAGGGCCTCTGGAGTGATTTTAGTGCCAGCAAAGATCCCACTTGGGAAGGAGCTCTCTGCCACAGCCTGACAGGTTTTAGATTGGAAGTAAATAAGCACAGGTAAACACACCATATATGAATTTCTCCAGATCGGGTACTACAGTTTCAGATTTCATCCACCTTCTTAAATCTCATCTAAAAAGAAGCAGGACTTCAAAATAAAGCTCTACTTTCACAGATTAAAATAACGGAATGGCTCCCTCCAATCCCCTTGCCCACTTGACGAATATACATCCAGCATCGCATGCCCTTGCGTTGTTTAGTCCCCAAGTTCTTCATACAGACCTGTTTGACATTATTCGAGGAGTCGTGCTTTTCCTTTTCCAGAAGTGGGGGACTTATTGTGTGCAGTCCCAACACAGGAGGCTTCAGCAAACTCTGAGGGAGCGCAGTGCCGGGGGGCTGTGTGATGCTGCCCGGCCTGTCAAGCTTCACTGCCTCCTGGTGGATCTTCTGACGGACGTGTTTGATCTTCCCCACCATGTTAATAAAGATTAGCGGGATTTATATTCGATTAAATCTAATGTATTACACAGACAAGTAGTCGTACTGCTGCTCCCCCGGTGTCGACGGCGTGTAATGTTATCAAGTTAGCTACACTTCTACCGGAAGTGAGTCGCATTAGCTTTCAAATAAAACGACATATTTCTTACTTTGGTGTTTATCACAAGCGTTTTATAATGCCGTGGTTTTAATATGCATATCCATAAGAGAGAAGTCACTCTCTAGCTGTTTATTATCTCTCTTTGCTAATTCTTTTTTCGACCCCACGTGTATGAAATCATATGTAGGCTAACTTACATGGCTAACGTTAGCAAACCCTGCAATTTACTTTACGCGTTTACTGTAAATAGTTTTTTTTTATAACTTTGCTTTGCTCTCATTTCATTCACTTACGAAGGTTGTATTTCTTTGAAAATATATATACTGAACACCTAAATAGAGTTAAAATGTGTTAGTCTGAAAGAAAATACCAGAAGTGCGCGTTTCTACTCCGGGTAGCTTGACATTGTTGACATGAGAAGCGTGACTGGTGTCCCTGGTTAGATGATCGGTGGAAAACCGGTTAAAAGTAAAGTTCCGCATGCTATTTCCGCTGTCAAATTGCTTAAAAAGGTAACAAATCAGGGCCAGATTGAGCTGCACTTGTTGACGCTATAAAACAGTAAAATAATTACTTATTACTATGTTATGATTAGTAGTTACTATACAATATAGTTATGTCTCAAAATACATTTGTTTAAGTGATAAGGTTGGAAAACGACTGGACTGATTTATGTGTCTGCCCACCCTAAATCTGCAAAAACAGAATTAAGCTGATATATGAGGAGAACAAAGTGACTGAATAGAGTTGTACAAGAAAATCAAGCCAAAATTTATGTGGGCACAAGTTCATGTCATAGAACATTTCCCCCTAAAATCCTGTGATTTCTTTTTTCTGTGTGAGGATTTGATTATATTTGGGTTATTTCAATCTCTTTTTTTGTTTTTGTTGTTTTTTGTTTAACTTGTAAGGATCATTTGCAACATATGTTCATGTAAATACTTTTAAGAACTAGAAAAATACTAGAAAGTTGTGCATTGATCAGTTAGTGCATAAGCTAACGGAAGAATTGTTCATTTTCCAAATGTATATTTCCAATAGTATTCACTATCATGCAACCAAATACTGATTCTGTTTTGCATATGAAATATGCAAGTAACACTTTGTGATGGCAGCTTTGTGTGTTGTATATTAGATGATGCCATCTTTTTCCCCATGTAAGGACAAATATTAAGTTTAGTTTGTAAGCTGGTGAGTTTGTTTGCTCAGTTTGTTTATGCAGAATCAGCCAGTGAACATCTTTCTCTTCTCATTAACATTTGATGTATGTGTGTGTAATGTTACAAATAGCCATAGATTGTTAATGGACGTATGGTCGTATAAGGAATAACAGTACATTGTTCACTCCTCAGAGGGTCGTACACTTGTGTTAAAGAAAAGGCAAATGCCCATAGAGATTTTAGATTTAAATCATAAATAACAAACATGTCTGAGGTTTAAACCCCATTAAGAGCAACCACCTCAGTGATAATGAAGGATGAGGCAGTGACACAATTAAGTGAAAATCATATTTATTTGCAGGTAGATGTGACAAATGAATATGAGGTTTTCTACAATATAAAACAAGCGACTAGTCATTTAAACACTACACTGTGCCATACTGTACAGTACATATTAATGTTTGCATGAATACAAAAATAGACATATCAAAACACATTTAGACAAATGGGTAATATTTACATACCACAAAAATAACATCAGATGACACAATATACTCTTGAGTACTCGTGTTTTTCAAGCTAGGTAAGGGAGCTTAACAACGATCACCCTTTTCTTTTACAAAAGAGTGACGTGCAGAAGAATCTGGTGTTGATAAGAGCAGAAAAGCAGCCAAAAGTGACAGTGAACAGTAGAAATTTGTGGGTTTTGATAACAAAAGTGTGAATGTAGGACAGTGAAGCACACCTTCCCTGTATTTGAGCGGTTCTGTATCATCTGATTCACAAGATAGAATTCAAATTCACCTTGATCTCTTTCTGAATTTTCAAACGTAGTACTTTAGTTCTCGCTGGACATCCCCCATTGCATTTTGCCAAGCATTGCTCTATCCATGTGGCTACAGGAGAAGGGAGTTTTCCGTGTTGACTGAGGCGAAAGTGACAGTGTCCACTAAGTGCTGGTCGCGAAGAAATACTGACAGAAAATAAACATCCTGATTAATGATTGGTGGCACATTCTTCTCTACAACACAATAATCAGCAGTTTTTTGTGCTACAGACACACTACACCAAACATGAGCAGCGGGGTTCAAGTCAATCACAGGAACTAGTTGCACACACAGTGAACAAAACAAAAAGAACATGCATATCTAATATACACCTAGCAACCACTAAACATTTGGCGTAATATTTTTCACATCAAATAAGTATAATATTAAATGCTGTCTTAGGAACTATAAGAAAGGATTCTAGTCTCATCACCAGATAGTAGCTACATGCTGAGGATGTTCTTTCCAGCAGTGGATGAGGAAGCTGAAGAGGGTTTATTCCAACTCTGTGATCCTGATGTGTATGAATAAGGAGGAAGGCGGAATACTGGTTCCATCTTTGGACAATAAATGAATGTGACGATAACCTGAGAATGCGAAACAAAAAAACATTTATCTCAGACTACTGAGGAACAGTGCACAAAGTCCAACACGTGTCATATCACCTTCATATTACGAGTTATGAGCTGACTTTCATTTCGACAGGTACTGGCTGTCAAGCCAGTGACCGCTGTTCAAGACTGCGTTTCAACACTCACAATTTCCATTCAACTTTGTAGCAAAAAAGAGACAATATTCTTGACGAGAAGTTGGGACATTTTCCAGCTGTGATTGTGGGGCCCAAACATTTATATCAAGCAAAACATGATCTTTCCCTTTAAGTGTCCACTCTGCCCACTGTGTTCAGTTTATGAAAAATAATTAATGGTAGGCATCCTAAATTCTAAAGGGCATTTGACCTCACAGAAAGTAAAAACATAAGAATTGTTATAGTTTTAAAAATATATGTTTTTACCAGAAACATCATTTTTTCAGGTGTCTTTTTCTTTTTGGCCCTTTGATCAAAACGAGCTGTGTGCCATCTAGTCAGACATCTCTACAGCTGATATCTCTGTGAAAATGTGATTTTGGGGTGAGCTGTCCCTTTAACTCCTTGTCTTCTTACCTTGCTGCATGCAGCTGAGAGGGAGCGTAAACTGCCCCACAAAGTCATTTTTGGATGTCTTGTCATAGTCCTCCACTACAAAGCGCACCATGGCCAGCTCTGGAGTGTGGATGGTGAAGCGCAGAGTGTCATACCACACAGGGTTGAACCCTGCAAAGAGGACAGAAGGTGTCGGCACTCATGCTGCTAAGAGACAAATCTTCATTCTGTGAGGGATTAGGACCAATCTGACATATTAACAGTAACACCAGCCAATACATCACTGCCTCCTTTATGTGTTCCTACAGGGTGAGCAGCTTCTCTTGTACCATTGTTCTCGATGTATCTGGTCTCCTGCTTGGCCTGGTCCATAGGAACCCCATGGATCTCCACTCTGACCAGAGGATCCACTATAGAGTCCTCCTTGATGTTGACTTTAGGCAGCTGCTGACCACTGATCACCTTAAACACAAACATACAGTGTCCTCAACAGAACAATGACTGAATGAGGAATACGTGTTCCCTTCCTTCAGTTGGGGTGTGTACCTGAACGGTGAGGACAACAGGCTGGTAGCGATCATGTTTTTGGGGCATCTCAGGGTCAAATCCTTTCTCAGCCTCTCTCATGAAACTAGGCTTCAGGACGTAGCCGCAGTTGCCATTCTGACTGAACAGTCCGTCGTTCAGATCCATCCCTTCCCCGGCAGTCTGGAAGTTTAACGCAACTGAATGAGAAAGAAAACGCATTTTAGAAGATTCACTGTTATTGCTTTTATATAAATTTAGATTCTGCACATACTGTAGTCAGGCACTTTGAGAGGTGAATGAGAAAAAAAAAAAGTTGTTAAAGCCGTTCGCTGCCCTTTACAAGCGAGAGTCGGTCTACATTAAACTCATTTGGCTGACACTGTGGGCCTGAGAAAGTCCTAAAGGTAGATGTCAACCAAATTTCATAGTATTTTCTTTTTTTCAATTTTACTCAGGATGTGACTTACCACCATCTAGTGGTGGATGAAATTTACTGTCTGAATGCTCGGTTGCTTTGTGATGCTTTGAGTTTAATTCTCAAATTTTTGTCTCTATTCTTATAAATTCAACCGGCAGTTATTTAAATTGTAGCCCAATGCAGCATTAACAGTGAAAACCGGGCGGCAGAAATGAAAATGATTAAAGAAAGGAGTTATAAATGGCTGCATGAGATAAAGTCAAGTCTGTCTTTCAGTTACAATCACCGATTTGGCACCCAGTATTCCACATTTCCTGAGGATTGAAATTGGAGGAGTCAGTTCGGAAGCCACTGGGATAAACTCTGGTCAGCTGCCGCGAGTTATGGTGCACAAACTCGGGCCCTAAAATGGAGATAATATCAGAAATATAATTAAGGTTGACACAGAGGGCGTATCCAAAGCCCCTGAGTGTCAATCACAAACACAGTGACATTAAGTCTTTATCATACTGAAAATCGCTCCTAGTTAGTATCAACTGCTTCACCTTAAATTTAAAAGTAGTCAAACTGTGACAAAATATCTGCTGGTGATTGACATTATCTTTCATAATCCGTTAAATCTAGTGACTGAGGCAGACGGGAACGATACGATGGACTCACCGGCCTCTCTCAGGTGTTTGCGGGCCTTGGACTCTGTGAAAGAGGCCACCTCGTAGAACTTAGAGTGAATGCGGGAGTGTTTGAAGCTGCTGAAGTGGACGCTTTTGCAGTAAACGACGTAGTCTGACAGTTCCTTGGAGAGACGCTGCCTTGACCTCTGCGGAAGTAAGAAAATCGAGGATGAAAAGGTAAGACTGATAAATACATATATACATATTATTAAGTTGCATAAATGTAATCAGCACATACATAAACATAATAAAGGCTCTAGTCAGCTAGTACACCAACACATAGGGGACTTAAATGTAGCGACAGACAGGCTGTTTTATTTAAAGGGACTTTTCAACATCACACTACAACAAACAGAAGCAATACAGAGATTAAATGAAGGCCGACAGGGTTACGCTCTTGTTTTAGTGTATATAAATTTCAAAATGTTTTCCACTTACACAAACTAGACCTCACCTCTTTATATTTATCTATGTCACTGCTAATGGTAACGTATGCCTAACACACCAGGTTTCATTGTTTTCAAACAGACAGACGCCTCTCCTGTTGGCCTCACACCTTCATGCTGATTGGTCGAGACAAGTGTGGTTTGGTCACAAGCACATGTCATATGAGGAACAGGCACATACCCATTGTTATCATAAAGAAATAAACAAAAAATATATTTCGACACGGACCCTATATTGGCATACAATATACAGCCAATCAGCGTTACCGCTCAAACTGAGACGTCTTCCCAAGTAGAACAACAGCATCCTAAAAACAAAACGTGTTTACTGTTGTTCTTTTTGTATTTCCAGAACAGTTTTTCTGTTGTGTGACAGGGCGCACTGGCCCTCTGGGATGACCGTTACCTGTTAGTCCTTTTAATATTGTGCTGACTGGTGTATATGCCGTGGAGCTACTGAGTTGCTGGATGAGCAGGTTCAGACGACTGGCAAGGGCCAGAAACTGCGGATTAGAACTAACTGTGGAAATGTTTGCAAGGACTAGACAGGATTTGTCGGGGAGCGGGGGATAGGGTAAGTACCATTAAAGCATTTGGGTCATTTATTTGGCCATTTTCGACTCACTACCTTTCCAGCACTGCTACAGGAAATTGACATCTTTACTCCTGATTTTTCTACAAGGCCCTGAATTGTTGATTTTCCAACTGGGGAGGCAGTTATTAGAAATGTTAGACCTACTTGAATGGCTGAACGATACTGAGATGTGTATAAAGATTCAGGGCCAAGATTCAAGGCATATCACTTCTGCTGATGGGTAGGAAGATGCCCGAACAGGTTAATCAAAGAGACACTTAAAGCTCTTTCGGCCATTAACACGTTGAAGTCACATGAGGCCTGATGAGGCTGACCTGTGAACTGACTGTGAGCTGACTGTTATTTCATTCACTACCACTTGATAGGGTAAACCCTTGTGATGCACAGGAATCCTGTCACGGGTGAAAGCAGCGGGCATATCGACATCCCCCTTTTGAATTGTGTAAGTGATCCTCGGCTACAGTGCCAAGCAGGAGCAGGTGTGTTGCCAAGGTAGCTTCCATGACTGCAGAAACCAGAGGTGTGGTGGGCCCAAACACCACGACGGCAGTGAAACCACCCGGGCACTCGCATACACGCCTGCCTGCCTCCACATGAAAGCCGATCTGGCTGGTCTGCCCAGGCTTCGGAGCATCACCCCTCCACAACACACGCACACACTTCTAGACACTCCATCTACCAGACAGCAAGACAACCATCTCTCCAGACACCTAAACCATCAACAGAGGCACCGTCGAGCTCACATCACTGCCAAACTCGATGCTGGCCTCACCTCTGATGACCGCGTTGACAGGAGTCCCAGTGTGGCATTTCATGCTTCTCAAATGCTTATCAATAAACATGACTCTAAGTGCCCAAAGACTCCTTTACACACTTAGTTTGCTGCACTGGACACAGGTGCACAGTCATGATCAAACATATCCTCTAAAGCCTGTAGCATCAGCATTACATACAGTATGCATGGCAATCAGGGTTAAAAAAAAGAAGTAGTATGTCTATTGTAACGTTATGTGATTTAGTGATATGAGCACATGAAGACAAAGTCTGGTTTTTGGGGCCTTGATACATCTACATCTATCCCAAGCTATCTCCAAACAGTTCCTAATGTGTGGAAATGTTCCCAACACTTCTATCTACAACTACAGTGCAGTGGACAGTTAAATACCTGACTCATGTGATTACAATTTTAACAGAGAATATTAATTTAATCATATTTTGAGTCTACTTTGGCAAAAACTAGAAACAACATGCTCTTTATAAGACAGTAGAAATAGGTTTACCCCCATCAGACCCCTCATAAGGCTCTAACAGGCAGGACATAATGATCGATTTCTATTTATTTTGCACTACGGTTCGGATGCATTGACCTTGAGTTTAAATATCTCTGTTAAATTACATTAATGTAGCTGAAATAAAATCAGGTAACCTGGCATTCCAGAAGTTTCTGCCTCAGGTGCACATTAGATATAACGCAAATATTTTGCGCATTAAAATTATCATGATATGTTGTGATGACAGCTTGTGTCACTAGCCTATGTGGCGGCATTTTAATTTTTTATTTCATCATCCAAAAGGACTTCTCTTGACGTTACATTCCAGCCATACTAAGAGACTTTACACCTCAGTATTTACCTACAGAGTCAGTTACTGACTGCAATTAGTGCTACTCAGAGTATCAAGTGTCCCATTTTAGAGGAGACTGTACAACCTTCACCTTGGAGAACTCAGCCTATCCTTCCTGGCATGGCCTGGCCCAGTCTGACAGGACTGAATGAGCCATAAGATCCTCTTTTCAGTTTCTGTCCTGTCTGCTTGTGTATCTGATATTCATGGTGGTGGAAGATGTTTTTCATTTTAGCAACAGTTAAAATGCCTCAATATAAATATTCTCCGTTTCTCAGGTTTAAAAAACTTGAGTTAATTTCAGGTGTGGATGTCTGAGGAAGAGTCATGAGTGTCTGCACGTGTCGAAGCCTCATTCTCTCTTTCTTCCCCGTCTCGGCCTGCTTCTGTCCTGCTTCTCTCTGCTATCACAGTGTTAACAGATCACCTTATCTAACACCCAGTGTCTGCTCCCTGCCCTTCGGTGCTCTCTATTTTTCATGAGGGATGACAGGAGTCTGTGCAGTCCTTCTCCGCTGGATAAAAAGCTAACCAGATTTTCTGAGTGTCTCTGAGTGGCCGACTCCAAAACACTAAAACGTCCGAAAGTGGCATTATTTGAGATAGATCTGTGAAAACCTGAGCAACAGTCGGCTCAACTGGACAGGCTCAGCTCATACTGTGGTCGTTTTTAACATGTAAACCACAAAAGAAATATACTTAAAAATGAAGCGCAAATAGTGTCAGATGACTGTATGGAAATGGACAACCTCCGTATTCGCTCCTTCACTGGGTAAAGACGGTCCCATTCCAACACTTTGTCAGTGCAGAACTACAGGTATGGAAGTGCAAAACTAAGCAATTCAGGCATTTTAAACTCAGACATAAATTACATACAGCATTGTTCCATAACCATCGAAAATTATCAGAGAAATAAGCAGACAGCAGGTTAGATTTCTATCTATCTGACACTAAGGCCATGATTCCATTAAATGTCCATCTTCAATTCTTTTTAATTTAAGTTTTTTAATTTATTAAACCATTGCATCTAGATTAACAGACACTTGATTTTATGTCCTGACAACTGTCATTCACATTTTTTAAATCTTCAAAAAGACAGGGGTATTTTACAACGACAGCTTGACTCGGGTGATTCAACAATAAACACCAGTTTGTTACAGAGTTCACTTTCTCCAATCTGTCCACGGTGAACCCTCCTCATAAACAAATCAGTAAAAGGATCTCTGAAAAATATAACAGTCTGAGTTTGCCTCTGGCATATGAATATACAAGATTATTGCCTGACACCAGGAAATGTTCAGACAACACAGAAACAAGGAAACACTGAGCCATTAGAGTGGTTTTCCATATGTTCGACTTCATATTACTGATAATACTCAAAGCACGCTGAAATGATTTGAATATGTTTCTGCCAGAGAGGCTTTAGGTTGATAGGCTTCTATGTACTTGAGGCCACTAGCAGGCACTTGGAGTCCATCCCATAGGTGTCCGGAGTCCAAAGAGTTCAGTAAATAATCTGGACTGCACACAGTGACTACCAGCCGTAATAATAACATCCATTTAATCACCAAGTGTGCCTATTTTTGGATTAGTCAGCTTAATCTATTAAGTGTTCCGTTCATACATTGAAATCAATTTCCTGATTTCCCTCAGCGTTGTATCATCAGTCCAGAAATGGGTGAAACAGAGGATCCTGACTCTATATCAAGCCGGTTCATCAGACTGTGTGAAATAAGCTGTCTGAGAGTGAGGTCAGAGACCCTTGGGTGTTAAACAACCCGACCTACCTTAATCCTGCGACGGACACTCTCGCGATGGAGGTTATCCTCGTCAATTTCGGCCGCCTCGTCTTCATCGCTGACCTCGCCGGTCATAGAGTCTTCCACCATCCCGTTAAAGCTTTCCTCCAGGCCGCCGATCTTCTTCGCCTTCAGCAGGATCTTCCCTTTAAGGTCCTGACAGGGAGGTCGAACAAAAGAGTGAGAGCAGCTCAAACTCTTAAATCAGCTATTTTGATAAGCCTGGTAAACTTCCTGTATTCTCTTGTTTGTCATGATCGTAAAAGGAGAAAAATGTTAAATTCTGAACTGCAACACACACCGGCCATTTCACTGAGCACTGTCATGTAGACAGAAGAGCCTGCAATGTTAATCTGAACACTTTTCTTAGTCAGGCTTATCCTGAAATGTTAGCACAAAATGATGCTGGTGTTTATTTGCAGTGTGTTTTGCAGTGATGCCCCTCCATATTGCCTGTTAGATTTACGTAGATTTATTTCCCACTGAAGTGCTAAAAGCCATCAGCCGGTGAGAACCACACGAGTGAGGTAAAGTCAGGACAACAGTCTGGCCTGCTCACCTCAGGAGATGGGAGCCCTATGGGGGCCTTGCCGTCCAGTGTCTTTTTCAGCAGCTTATCTCCAAGGATGTGGTTGAGGTGTTGGGCCATGACTCTCTGTTGCTCAACACTGCAGTGGTTCTCGATGGACAGAATGACTGGGTATTCTGAGACCTGAATGGGGAGGAGGAGGGAGGGAGTGAGTTTGTAATTTAACACTTGTGTGCATTATCATAGCTGAAAACTAATACCCCCGCTGCCATATACCTGTGGGTTGCACTTGGCTGACTAAAAGACCAGCAGATGGATGGACAAGGGGTCACGAGGCCACAATATTCAATTCGCGGCCGGATGCTCATACACTGCAGGTTCTGACACGCTTGTGAACCTGGCAGCTGTTCACCTTGGCATGGGCCTGGCACTGTGTGGCAGCTGCCTGGCTAGCTCACTTTATAGGGCTTTCAGATGATGTCTTGGATATCACTGCGCAGTTGTTCCTCCCGCTCATAAATTTGCAATGAGATGCTGAGCGATTTGTTGATACAGTTTTACGGGACAATGGGAGCAAAAAGAAACAATCGCGACGCCAGCACGAAAGGATTACAAAACAAGCGCGATCTGCTTGAAAAGACACGTTCAGGCCAGTGTGATCGTCTTTCCTGTGCGGCTGTCAATGTGTGACCTGTGCAACAGAGAAAAGTCAAGAGTGTTGCTTCAAATACAGCGGTCTCTGCTCCAATCTCTTAGACTCAATCCGATTGCCAATTTTCACCCCTTCTGGCCGTTTTCAAGTGTGCCTCTGCCCCTCATGACAGAGAAAAAAATGGAAGTGGTTGAAGATTGCCTATGAAAGTAGATGCCCCTGCAAGACCCTCATACATCATCAGTTGGCACTGGTGTTTCTGTAAACAGACATGACCGGACATTCCAATATGCTGTGATAATTTCTCTTGTGTCACCGTTAACAACCCTGGCATCGTCACAATGCCCGTTACCATCTATCTCACAACTTCATCAATCAAACTCATTTCCAATAGCAGTGTTTTATAGCCGTTAGCATTGGCAACCCCTCATCCTAACCTGCCAGACTGTGCTAATACAGGAGGAGCAGTAAAAAGAGTAACATTGGTTACATTTTGGAAGTCATATGACATCAAAAAGGGCAATGCAACAGTGAAATACTAGAAATCAGCAAAACCATTTGCTAGTTACATTAGCTGCCTAGCTAGTTAGCTACTGGGACTGACACCTGAAACTAGCAGTGATTCTTTTATGCTTTATAAAGAAAAGAACTATTGAAACTACAGAGTTCTCATGAACCTCAGTTTGAAGGGTGCATCTGGAAAAAACCTTGGCCATGTCACCCTCACGCTTTACCCTTCATCCCAACAAGAATCGGGAACTATTCCTAGATGCGGATGCGCAAAAAAGGAAGGAAGTAGGGTTAAGATGTAGTAGGCCTTCATCCCCTTGAAGGTACATGAGAAGCAACCGTACTTAAGAAAGAACACTTATACTTCTACACTGTGAGTAATCAACAAAGTGAAACAACCCGAAAGGCAACGCTACCTTGAAGGCATAGTTGCCCACTGTGTTGACCACATCTTTGAAAAGTATCTTGGAGGTGAACGTGTGTCCATGGTAGACGATGGGCTCTCCGTTGGCACCGTCCCAGCAGTCCACTTCCACGCATCGGCAGCCGCGACTCAGAGCCCTGAGCAGCAAAGACAAATTAAATATTTCATTAATTTGTTAATCATTTCGATTAAGGGTCATGATGGGAAAATTAGTTTTTTTTTTTTTTTTTTTTAATCAATTTCATAATCAAACTTTTGCATTCATGATTTTGATTAAATAGAATCAGTCCCGTAAATAGAATTTGACTAGAGGAAACCCACTTAATTTCATTGATGCATTTTTGTAAAACTGATGAATGGTGAAGGATTACTTCAGAGCCACGTCTCAATTAATCTCATTACCCCGGTCAGGCTCAGTGGAGCATGGGAGACACATTAGGTACAGGACTTCCACGAAAGGAAAGCCTTTAAATCCGTAAAATGATTTTTTAAATATGGATGGAATCATCCTCTAAATTAATTTGAAGACGATGATGGGGTGATGGTTAAAGTGATGGCCCTGGATGGGTTTGTGCCCGATGTAAGCATGTAAGCACTTCCTGCAACTCAAAGGTGATGGCTAGGGAAAGTCTGGAGGGACATCAGAACATGTTTCAAGGTAAAACAACATATTTGATAACCCAACTAGAATTCAGCAGCTTCCTAGCTGACATTAAAGTTTGATTACATCAAGTGTGCTTCAGGCTTCAATAAATGTGTCCATGACGTGCGTGGATATTTTAGATATTCTTTTTTGCCTTTCCATTTGTGCCTTGTAACACTATTAACTGATAATGCTAGTGGTTGTCTTACAGTATCAGATATGTTGTTTTACCTTGAAATGTGTCCTGAAGTACCACACAACTGTTCCACATTTGAGCTATCCACCCTGAGCCTGATGTCAGAGGAAAAAGGACTATTCACCCCAAAGATATCATCACCTCTGCAAAGTGATGTTGCTGCCTCCAGAATTGTGTTCATCATGTACGTTAGTAATGGCTCTTAGAAGACGAGATGCTGCTGGATGACCTTGCTAGGTCACTTGGACATCAGACAGAAATATCCTGAAATATCCTTGAAAAACGAACCCAACTGCACTACCTGATGTAGCCTTCTATACTGCTCTGTCCTCTGAGCTGGTCCTCCATCAGGTAGGTGTTGTGAGAGGAGGAGATGAAGTAATGGCACAGAGGCTGGCTCATGTCCTGAAAGACACGCCGCCGCTGTGGGTTGAAGATGGAGCCCTCAGCTGAGCCCAGGTACATCAAGAAACCGTCAAATGTCATGGCGTTCAGCAGCTTGGCTGGAAAGATGGCAGGGACAATGTCAGAACAGTGCTGGGATCCAACCAAGGGGACACTTGGTAGGTTTCCCTTCATAATTTTACATTTCTTATGGTCAGTCCATTACCTGTTTCAGAGGGCTCATAGCATTCAATAAGCTGCTTGGCTTGCTGCTCGATGTCACCCCCTTCCAGCTGCTCCTCCCTCAGGAAGTCCTCCAAGTCGCTCAGGGATAACTTCTGGCCATCAACTGAGTACTCCTGGAAAACTCTCAGTACATCCTCCCGCTGGGTCAGCATTTTGTAGAAGAGCACAAACTCGTCGTCCTCCAGCGTACCCGACTGGGACTTATCAGCCATCTGAGAAGGGAGAAAGGAACATGCTGAAGCGCTACGTTTGGTGATGCATCAGAACCCAAGAGGTCTTACGGCGGACACGAGCTGGGCTCGAGGACTCAAAAGCTCTCACCGTGAAGAGGCGATGAGCGTGGTGCTCGTTCATGTCCACATTCATCATCTTCAGCAAATCCTGCACTTCCTTGAAGTTCATCCTGCCGTCATTGTTCTTATCAGCCTTCTTGAACCAGTCACCGATCCATCTGGGTACGCCACTTAAGGAGAGCGTCACATTCAGTATGGGATGAATCACCCGACTGTGTTTGATGAAGGTGAAGACTGACAAGGTTAACCCTTAATCAACACTTCTGTCCACAATCAGGTACCTCAAGAACTAACAGATGGATTTTCATGGAATTCGTTTTGGACAATCGAATTGAACCCTTCGGTGAGACTGTACATTCTGACATGTTTTTCACTGAATGTGCCATGATTTCTGTGAAATCCACTGTGGCTATGCATAATTTCCAAAGCTCTTATTCTTTTTGAAGTTCTTGTAGCCTACCTAAGGGCAACAATGAGGTGCAATATCTTCCAATATAGACACAATTTCCTAGACATTCATGCTGCCCTGGGAATATAGTCTGTGATTGTAATCACGCTGCTGTCTAAATAAAGTAGCCTTGGCTTCAGTCTCTTTGTGGTGTGCATCATTTTGCTAATGATCATGACTAAACTATCAGTGGAAAGCCTTATGTAGGGTTTGGTGGACTGTATGGGAGCAAACAGAAGGCACTGATCACATACGACTGAAAACAACGAGTGAAAGATACTGATCTAGTTTCTCTCGCTCCCCCATGTTCTCCAGATTCTCGATCAGCTTTTTCATGCCTCTGATCCAGGACTGTGCTTCCTCAGCTGACTCGGCAACCAGGTCCAAGTTGCCCCTGCGACCCCGGAAGACCACTGTGAAGCATCGGTCAGGTGGGAATTCGTCGGCGATGCTAAGCAGCACCTCGGACTGGTGGCCCTCTCTTATGGCCTCCACATCACCCACCGAAACTGGACACAGAGACCAACACAGGATGGAAGAGTGAGAAATTAGTGATGGTCAGTGATTAAAGAAAATCTAGGTGGTCTACTACACATTGAAAATAAAGAAAAAGTGTTCTTACATGTGGAGTGGGTGTTGCCAGCCTTCTTGGACTTGTACCAGATGGTCATGCAGTCGTCTTGCAGTTTGAAGTAGCGCTGTTTCTTCCAGGTGCGAGACTTGATTTTCCTCATAACCGTCCCAACAAGCATGGACTGGAGGTTGTCATCCCCCTGGATGCCTGAAATCAGGAGGGCGGAGTTTTTGTTGATGGAGTTTCCATCTCCTGTCTAATTCTCAGTTTGGTATTAATAAGGCCATTTCAAACATGAAAATGAAACTTTTTTCCCATTAAATTGTGCCCAATGTGTGCACATCTGGTTCCCAAGTCACCAAATACTGATGCTTTAGCTTGGGGGCCCAAAGCATCAGTATTTGACTGAATCAACAACAGCATTTTCCTCCTGAACTCTCACTACACCTTATTATGTCTTAACAAACTGGCCAGTACCAATCAGATGATGTTGACTTTGACACAAATGTCCACTGACCCACTAGAGAAGGACAATGCATATATATAGAGAGAAATATTGCCACACTCCGACCATCTTCCGCCAGGATTGACTATAAGGTCTCCCTCCTCACTCACCAGTGCATCCAGTGTGTGTGTACATACATATACACACACATATACATATATACATATACAAAGAAGTGAGTCATAATCCCAGCACAGTATATATAAACAAATATAGACAGACTTACGGAGGCTGCTCCCTGTGGAAGCCATTCGTTGTTGTCTCACACTTTTGCCATCTAGACGCAAGAACAGAGAGGGAATACAATTCTTAAAGAGCAGTTTTAGTGCTTTTGAGTTATACATGTAAGTTTGATGTTTTCCAGCCCAAAAGCAGCTCAAGGTCCGCCTAAATTGATTAAAAAACACCCCAATATTATCTATGATAAACAAAACTAACAAATCACAGTGGCATCAGCAATGTAGTTCATCATTTTTCAATATGACATTATGAACAAGTCTGTTTTTACAGGTGCGCTTGAACACAGAAGGGTAAACTGTACAACGCAACCATGAAAATATTTTCTGTCTTTGTCAAGTCCGTCCTCAGCCTGAAAATAGAGAAAAAGCTCGCTCAAATACAAAAAAAGATCAAGTTTATATTGAATTTAGTAAAGTACGGCAACCACACTCTCACACACACACACACACCCACTCATACAAAGAAGAGAGAGAGAGAGATAGATACATTTGATGACTGTGACAATACACCAACAACAATTTAAATGAACCCATGTTGTAAATGATCCTTTTGGTTTTCTGAACATTCAGGACAAATTTTAACCCACTCCACTGGAAAAAAAAGCAACTGGTGAGGCTCTGAACACTAGGAATCGCTAAAACTATGACATTTAGCTCACAATAGGATTTTACAAGGGCCTGTCAGTTTACATGTTGTTTTCTTTCATGACATGAACTGTGAAAATTCAAGAAAAAGTAAGTTGGCATGGAACGAGCTTACAGAAAATGCTGTAAGCGCTAATAAGACTTTTTGCTGCATTGTATGGCACTTTATATATAAAGGGTCATCATAGCAAATGTTGACACGATGCTCTGACAAAGATAGTTCTGTGCAGATTTACATACTGTATATCTCTTATCTTCGCGCTGTTCTACAGAACCGTTTTCGGAATGAGTGAGGTGCTTAGGCGGCAATAAAGGAGCTCAGTAGAATCAGTTTGGGGCTCTTGTACATGATAACATGTTCTGCAGCTGTGGCTGTGCATGGTGCCACCAGCAGCTCACTAAGCTCGTCTGGATGCTCTTTTTTGCTGCCCTGTTATGTTTGCGCTGCAGTTTTGTTCTGCCCTGCACTTTTTGTTCTGTCTCTGTGTTGAGCCCACTAAGCCACTTAATCGCCCCAAATCCCTGTTCTGGTCTCAGCATTCCTTTCACTCATGACCTCAGCTAACTCATCCAACTGAGGCTCCAAACACCTGTCATTTGTCTCATTGTCACAATCTGGTAATACTTTATAATAGCCATCAATAACAAATGTACATTCATCATTATTAACACTTAAGTTAAAAGTTATTTGACTGTTAACAAATGATTAAATTAATTATAAAGCATTTATTAACATGCTGTTTATTATAAAGTTACAAGTGATGGCTCTGAACCTTTGCAATATCTTCATAGATGGGTGACAAAGCATTTCTTTGTTTGTTTTTAGTAAAAAAAGTTTAATGAACTGTAAATTATTATTAGTTATTATAATGTACAGATAATGGATGGATGGATGGATAAAGCATTACCCATAATTCACTTGTATGCAATGTTGTTTCAGCAAAACCACGCTTGCTCAACCTGCAGCAATGCTATTTAGATTGGCTAAGAAGGTACAGTGCATCATCACTAATAAAACACACCAACTGCATTCAGTGGACTATGATGGATTGTATTTACATTGAATGAACAGCAGATAACACACACAAAAAGCACAACATAAAATGGATCAGAAAGTCAATGGGGTTTTGAATTGAAATATTCATTCAGGTCTACAGGGACAGCAGTTGAGCTGCTGAGTTACATGTGGCACGTCGACATAGACAGAAAACCAGCCAACAATCATCAGTGTGCTGTGTAGTAAATTTCTGTGTGTTTGTTATCAGACAAGATTATGACAGCAGGTGCAGAAAGTGTCCTCCAGCATGAACCTCCTGTATGATATTATTATTATTTCTAAGTAAAATAAGCCAAAGAAAGAGAGAGCTGCAGCGAGTCTGACCTGTTGGAGGATCATCCCTGAGTTCCGCTCGGTGGAAAAGATCATATGGTCCGGGAGCTGCTGCTGTCCCTCTGCACGCCACGCTGCAGCAGCGACGAAAGCCAACAACAACTACTGCCAGAGTCAAATCATTGTGAGGCTCACCTGCTCCTCCCCTCTTCTCTCTCTCTCTCTCTCTCTCTCTCTCTCTCTCTCTGGATCCTTTGTACCTGTTGCCTGATCACCTGTTTGGCCCTCTTTAGCGTTTTAACTCCTCTGAGAGTTGTGTCTTCATTACATTGATTAGGAGAAGGAGTGTAGTGCAGGTTAAAAACCATCTCACCGCGATGACGATGACTGTTTATTGCAGGAGGAAGATAGTTAAGTGTGTTTTGCAGACAGTACATGGACATTTCACACAATCATCTGCCTAAGAAAGCATGTATGAGACGTAAAGCTTGAAATATATTTGCTGAATCCCTTGATATGGTTTAGGTTGAAGATTAAAAGTGGGGACGTCAGTGTCACACATCAGTCTCTGTCAGAGGGTGATGATTCTGTCATGATCACAATAGAAATATGAGCATTAACTTTGCCGTAATTACAGTAAAAGAATGTGCAATGTTTAGCCGTGATTGAAATGGATGTATTAGCGTTTAGAAGCTTAATAAAGGAAATGGGGTTGGGATGAGCTGAGGCCAAGAGGAAGTGTTGCAAGAGCGTTCGGTTGACAAGAGGAAGTGTAACAGGACCGTCAGATTGTCACAAAATCATTAGCCAACATCAACGGGTTAATAGCCCCTTTGAACGGAGAGACAGCTGAAAAATGTCCTAATAAGGACATAAACCAAGCCAAATATGAGCGCAACGGAATAACCACTTTTACCGACATGCTGTGGATTACAGTTTGGATATTGGAGTACTTTTGTTCACTCGGCTGGAGTGAAGTTTGGACTTTGGGGAAATTGAGAGACCTGGGACGGGGTTGTGATTTGCCTCAAGGACTTGGACTTTGAGCAGGAAGGGAAAAGCCTGACCCTCTCCATCTCACCTACATTTAAGTATTTCTAACCAGGCCTCGGCTCTTTTAGATTCATTTGTTATTACTGTATTGTGATGTTTATCATTAAGGATTTTTGATAATGATTGATAGTTAATGACGATTGATGATGATTAAGTATTGAGCTGTATGCTTTGCCCTTTCTAAAGTATATGCAATAAAACCAACATAGAATTAAAGTAGAAGTTGTGGACATTGAGTCTATGTCTCTTTGATGGAAGTAAAAGTTAGGTGATAAGTGTACAGAATATCTTATATGTTCTTAAAGGTTATAGTTAAGTTCTATAAGTCCAGATAACTGAAAGTGAATTGCGGCATGATCATCAGCAATTGTCCTGTTTTAATGGAAATGCACGATCACACCGAAGTTATTCTAATATTTTGTCAAATTATCAGTAAATTCATACATTTACTTTAAATGCTTTATCATAACATCATGTTATAATCACTTTAGTTTTTCAAACCCATTTATTAAAGTATTAACGACACCCAGGTAAACGGACGGACGGTGTCCAAGACAAAGAGTCATTCTGGCCGTCATGTCCGCCACATTAATCTAGGGTTGTCCGCAGCAGTCTGTCTGCTGTTATACAAGACACTCATTGGCAGAGGGTTACAATCAGCCTGTTTCCCCCAGGTTTGGCCCTGGACCACCTTCATCCCATCCTGCCAGGTGGAGGACCAGCAGAGCTCCACCACAGTGCGGCTGCTGCCCCGTCTAGTGTTACTAAGCCCCGCTCATCAAATTTTGATCGGGCCAGTTTAGCTGCGGGCCACGAGGACAGCACACCGGGGACACATTCACCACCAAATGAACAAACTGCTCCCAGCTTACCCGTGGACTCATTACCGACATCACTTATCCATCTGAGAGCTCACGCACATAAGTTTGTGTGTTCTGAATATCAATATTCTCTCTGTGGTCTTCCTGTGTGTTCCCAGCTCAGGTTCTCAGCCATTAATAATCCACAGCTTCAGATCAGCTTCCTAGCTCAAATTACACAGATCGAGCCAAGGCTAAAATGGAGGGGCTCCCTAACAATGACCTCCTCTGAGCGAGGATGCAAACTACAGTACCCAGCAGCAGCCTCCTCAACAGATGACCTGAAGTCATTGACACCAGACATCACAGTGGTTTGACTGTTCAGTGGTTGATGCACTACTTTAAAAACTTTTGAATAAACATAATGCCGGCACATCTCATCTGGAGGATCCTCAGATGTATGCAGCATTTTCCTTTTAATTGCATATCATCTGCGTGTCAGTGTCATAAACTGAGTTTACTAAAACACTCAAACCACAGGGGAATGCACAGTCCATATTCATATTCAGGAAATGTGCCAAGGATGTGATGTCACAACTATACAGTCACCGCCCCTCAGCCACGCCCCCTGGCAGGGCTGATGCAGACCTGTGGTGGGTGTCACAGGGGTGACTCAGGTTACCTCTGAGAGCAGTATACCATAGCATACCATATTTCCACTGTTTATATTGCTGTTATAGTGAGATGTTTGAATATAAAACATTTATGCTTTGGCAGTATTCTTAAATTTTCCATATCATAAAGACCCTTTGATCCGACTATATTGCTATATATAAGTAGAATTGCAGCATTGCAGTTGTATGACTTCGCACTCCACTGAAGCTTTTTGCAGAATATTATGTCATGGTGCATTTCACCTCTGGCCTTTTGAATATCACGTCATAACCTCAGAACATTTTATTGTAATTATCGTAATTCTTGATCTATGGCCAAAAATGTGGTTTATGAGGTCAAACTGAGCTTGACCTCTGACCACCAAAACAGGTCATCCTTGATGTCATCACATACAATTTTCGTCTCATCAGTACCATTCATCAACAGGTGATGGAAGGCGTCATACACCAGCAGCGCGACAGCTGATATAGTAATGGCAGTGTTGCGGCGGCAGAGTGAATATGCTCAAGCTGTTGTTTGTTGTGCAAAGATTTATTGTAGATCGGTAAATCAGCTGCAGAACACATGAGGCAGCAATTGTGAATGTCTTTGAAACCATGGATCCGTGGGAAGGGAAGTGCAGAGGCTCAGAGTATCTGCTCACTCATGTGATCACAAAAATAATCTGCAGCAGCCTCTTTTTAAAGTCTTTCGTAAAAACATCTGTGTCCATGATTGAAGGCTCGTTTGTTTGGCAGTTCTTTGCTGGTGTCCTTAGGGTCGGCGAGGGGCAGAGAGGGGTCACTGGGCGGGCAGCGGGATGCCCCGGGGATCAGTGACCTGTCCCTCCTGCAGGTTCTTCACCAGCTGGGCCAGCCAGCGCTTGGTGGTGGTGTCGTCCTTCAGGACCTGGGCGAAGGTGGTGTCTTTGAGCTGGTCGGGTAGGCACTGCCGCAGAGCCTCTCTGGCTCTAGATGGACACAGGGACACACTGTTAATCACACTAATACAAATATACATACAAGTGTTTTAACATTACCAGACCTGCCAACCTTGAAGAAATTTTAGGAGTACACCCCCCCCGCTGCTGCCAGCTGTACACGCTACAGTGACCCACCAACCAGTGAGATACCTAACAATAGCTTTATTGTATCGTCAGAAGAGGTGGACAAGTGTTTCAGTCATAAAGAAAAGAGTTTACATTTAACTGGTCTATCTGTTGCTTCACACACACACACAAACACACAAAAACTAGATGCATGTAATTTATATTCAGCTACATTGTTTGGCTCATCACAACCTCCTAGATTAAAGTCAATTATTAATGTGTAGAGGGAGGGAGTGGATGAATGGCTGTATATGTAGTGAAACTACACAAATGGTATCTTATATCCTGAACAATATTTTGTGCCCATATATTTTGATTAATCTAACTAACAGGAAGGGGAGTGAGCTAATAAATAGGCCTAAGCACTTCTGTGTTAAAGATGTGAGTCAGACCAGGTTAACACATAGCCTTCTTCTGATTGCTGAAGGGAAATGAAGTAGCCTAAATAATGATTTACTCTCAAAGCACCAACTTTAAATAGGCCTAAAGCAACTACTACAGAAGCACAAGATTTAAGCCTGGCAGAGACACAATTATAGGCTAATAAATAACATGGGTGAGATCATTTCAGATAGGCTTTTGAAAGGGTGTTCTTGCAACAAATACCAATAGTGTCAGTTGCCATTACACTGGCCTAGACAATAGGCCTATGCTATGCATCATTAACTAGAGCTACAATGGCTTGTCACAGCTGGACTCCCTGTTATGATGTCATGGTCATTTTAAGTGTTCATAAATTCAATTAGGATTTTTTTTAAAATAGCCAAACTGTAACCTAAACCCTGTTTTGTAATTACTCTATTCATTTATCTTATGTTAATCAGCACCTAGTCTGTCTAAAACCCTCTTCATCTCTAGACATTTGGCCACTTTTCTAACTATCCATCCAACTAATGTAGTAGTATGGTGGGTGTGAAAGGCTAGCCTATTGACACTATGAACGTTTTTTCTTATCATCTTTTTATTTTTAATATCACTACATTTTGGGGGCCGGGGGAGTATTAGCATGTGGGACTGTGCTCGTTACCTGTTGCCTCTTGGTGACTGATGTTAGTGTCTGTCTTGCACATGGTGCAGAATGCATGATGGGGCAGCCTGGACATGTGGAGGTAAGGCCATCTTCCTGATAGCTGTCAAGAAATCTTTGAGGTATCCGAACCTTTTTTGGAGGCGGTTCCGCTGCCATGGCACGCAAGCCGACAGGTTTGTGTGCAGCAGTAATTGATTCGGGGAAACTTGACGGTTTGCCTGCTATTTGCAACACACACACGCAACATCGATGAACGGTAACTTTGACGAGTGGTTAACAACACCGTCGGGTAAACACAACGTCTTAATTTTACCTTTTCAATGCTGTTTGCGTCGGCAGTGACAGTAAACAGCTGAAGACGGATCAGTTATCCGGCCAGCCTGGCTCGCTTACGGCACGGATTTTGAATTGAATGCATGGAGCATTTGGTAGGATGTGCAGGTAGGCGAGGGCGTTGAAATGCAGCGCTCTGATTCGCCAAAAGCTTTTCACTCCACTTACACGCAGACTGTTGTGGCTCAGCGGCAGAAGCAACTTGATAGATCTGAACTTGCATAGAAACTGAAACGGGCAAACTGCAAAATGCAACAAATTGTGTACCAGAAGAGCAGCAATTCGTACAATTATTCTTAAGGGTCAAAATGCGTACTGAAGTTGGCAGGTCTGCATTACCATCACATCATTCGAAGTGGGCGATAGATAGATAGATTGATAGGATATCTATCTATCTAACTATCTAGCTGTCTATCTATCTATACATACATAGGTATTGAGAGTTGACTTTTCTGTGGAGACCTTAACAGTAGCCCTTTTCACGCAGAGATTGTGCATTATCTCTGCAGCAGAGGTTCGCCATTAGAGTGATGCAGAGAATCAGCACAATTCCCGCACTGAAAGGGCAGTGTGAATGGGGCTACTGTTTCCTCTCGGATAGGAAAAAACATGCACCAACATGCACACCTGCAGTAAGTCAGTAAGTAGTAAGTGATGCTGCGGCTCTCTTTTTCTGTGATTTGAGCATTCTGTCTTGAGAGATTTGTAGCACTATTCACGTTTTGGGGTCCCCTTCATTCTTCAACAGTTACCGTCACATCAGTGGATACAGTGTTATCAGTGATAAACGTACCTGGAGTTGTCTGACAGACGGAGGTAACAGCGTACTACGTGCTTCAGTAGGCGGGCTGACGGCTCCTTGGAGAGCTGCAGGACCATTTTTCCCTGAAACAGAGAAAGAGACTGTGGGCCAAAAAGAAAAACTGATCACAACGTATTATGACGTGTGCATAATTTACTTACGAGAATCATGGCAACATGAGAGAAGCGCTCATAAGTCTGACAAATGTATGCCAGCCCTGTGTCATCCAGGAGGATCTTCTGTAGGATGAAGGTTGCAACCTAAAACACAATTAGACCACACGTTGTAGGAGAACATAACTGACTCTGCTTTTTATCAATTAATGTGTGTTGATGTTATAGAGCCAGGTTTTTTTTCTTTCTCTAATGGTCACTAGGCCTGAATGTCTACACTCATATGACTGGATGTGTTGGTCAGAATAAAGTAATGTCACAATACCGTTTTAGAGAGTTCGCTGCCAGACTCCATGATGCGAAGGCACAAGGGAATGATCTCTGTGGTCAACAGGAAGTTGATGACTTCCTGCTCATCCGTTTTCACCAAAGCACCTAGACATTGTTGACACAAGGAGCCAATGAGATGAAACCATTTTCAAGACAGACAACACATTAACTTTAATTTCCACAAATTGAGCACTTTGGCAAATAAAAACAAGGACAATGTTACATTTGTGATCTGCAGTGCTGACAACTGCAACTTTGTGAAAAGCAACTAGCGACACTTTTAATGACTAATTCAGACTGTCAGGAAAAAGGGGACAATTATATTGAAATATATTCACATATAATTCATTCCCATGCATGCTGCTCAGAGTGAGCATTTATTAGAGTTTGGGATGGCATTTCCACAAAAAGGATTACACCAAAAAAATTAGGTCTAGTTCTAAGACAGCACTGGCTGGCAGAGACACATGTGGCGGTGCACAGGCTACAGTAAAGAGACTGAATGGGCTGAGCTAATTAAAAATGTGATTTTCTTATTGTTACTTGACTGCAGAGCAGAGCCTCACAGAACACAATGAATATGAGCAGAGTTGTCACAGAAGGAGGAACACTCACCATAAATATTTAGTTTAACATCTGGATGTACAGCTGGCTCTGTGACATCTAGTATGGAGCAAATCATGCTCCAACACACTTGGACAATGGGCCCTTTGGTAAAGTAGACATCACTTATGGATGTCTTAAAATGTGTGTGGATGGCTTTTTAGCAAAAGCTTCTCTTGTCAAACTCACCACAGAGATACTACAGCCTCCAGACAAATTAATATTTACTTTATTAAAAATGGTTTTACTTTGGTTATGATTTCAAGCCTTTACAATTTTACTACAATGACTAATTTCAAATGTCACTACAATATATTACAATACTTCAATGGTATTGATCTCATCAATGTTGTACACACCACCACAGTGTTATCATACATTATCAACGCCATTAAACCTAAGGTGCATATGCAAACATACATTATACAACAAAGCTAGGGGAAGAAAAGTTGGTGATGTAATCCTGACATCGTTTTTTTCTTACCTATGACTCCTAAGCTGGTGAGGCGGAGGTACTCGAATGGCCGTGTTTTGCTCACTGTGTGTAAGAACGGGTAGAGGAAGAGTGGGATGTGTGCAGCCAGGAAAGCTGACCTGAGAGGAACAAAAGTCGCTGTTGTCACATTTGTTCTGAATGACTCGTTTACTTCAGTGCTGAGCATTTTCTGACAATAGCACTGTCTGCGCATGATGAACATTAGGGAGCAGTGACACATGTGGACTTCACTTACCTTGTCTCTGGATGGGAGGCCACACACTGGAGCAGTGCGAGGGCGTTACATACTCTGTTGGACTGGTGTGCTGTCAGGGTCGGGGGGTTGATTGACGGGTAGATGTTGACGATTTCCTACCAATGACGACGATCAAATAACAGATAAAGTATGAACTTCCAGATAAAACCAGTTGATATGGGATAATACTGCATTAAGATCACTCTGTGACTCCGTCGTGTTACATGCGGAAAACACTGTCCTCACCTGCAACAGGGCTGCTATTGTGCCACAGGAGTGCCACAGCATGGGGGCCAGGTCCGGTACAGACTCCCTCTTCTTGCTGAGCTCCAGGAGGGCATTCTCCCTGGTCTCTGGACTGGACAGCTCATTGATCCACTGGTAGATCTTTTCTCTGTCCACTTGTGCCAGTGCTGTGGTCACAGCCTGAAAGCAATGGAGAAAATGTAGCACCAGCACAGCCTGTTCTCTCTTTAACACAGACAATGACCCATTTATAGACTGTCAGTGGTGCATCCTGGCTCTTATCAGCATCTGTCCTAGTTTTACTTGGTTAGTCACCGACAAACTGATAAATTGATAACTGTAAATACATGTACGATGAACTAGGTGTATGCCGAATTACGAGTGGTCCTACATATGCTTTTCTGCAGCATATCTTAAAGACTGACAGTGCGTCCGAATGGAAAAAGAGCTAGATGTTACTGAATTGACGGATTTTCGGCTTGGAATCGGACAATATTTATGAATGGTGGCTGACGTTCTGGACAGATCATATGAAGTCACCATTTTTCCTCTTATTATTAAAACGACACTAGTCTTGCCGACTAGCCTGACATCAGCGTTGTAACTGTACTCTATTTCAGCTATGTATCTGGCCAGAAAGAATACATTTCCGCCTTAACAATATCGTTAAACTAGCATAAGAGAGCCTGGCTAACAAGAAGCTCAGCTCATGCTAGCTAGCTAATTTTGAATGTTAGTCGTAGTGACGGATCTACTCACCGCTCCTGTAGCCAGCATTCTGTGCCGCGAGTGGATTTAATCCAGTGAGGCTTTTAAAAACCTGCACGCAGGTTTATACGTGTTTTCACAGAGAGCTGGCACAGAATAATTCTGCTGAAACACAGATATTAGGCTACATTGGCTTCAATGGTGCTAGCTACAACCAGAACATTTCCGGTGTACAGCTTTCAGATTAAAAGCCGCGATAAACGTGACCATTTCCGTAAGTGTATGTAAGTCATTTGAGTGTTTTTGTTTTAACAACGAATCAAACCAGGTGGTTTTCTGTCCTAAACAGTTATTACATAACGTTTATATTTTATAAATGTACAGACTGCACCTGACCTGCAGTATCTGGCCTTAACAAACCCAAAAGCCAAGACTAAAGTACCTGTCTAATAACGACATTATTGGCTAGTTTATCACAATAAGTATGACAATAAACTGAATTAGTATTGTAACTAAAAAAATGTGTATTTCCAGGAAAAATATAATGTGAATGCTGACGGCTGAAGTGATTTTGAGTAAAACTGCAGAATACACTGGTTGAAAATGTCCCCATGAGAATGAACGAGCAAGATTTTGCAGAAAAAGCTGAATATTTCCAAAAGAATGATAAATAGAAAAGCCAAAATCTGTTTGTCGGAGTTGAAGCCAGCCGAAAAACATACGGAAGACGAATAATATTACCAAACAGTTCTTACAGCATTCACATTAATAACATACATTCAGTAAAAGAAATCTGATCAAACAAAAAAAATAATAAATGACATGATGGACTAAAAACAACTGGAACTGACGAATGAGAAGAACACAGACAAGTCACGTGAGTCGTCATGAGTCGAGTCTTAGTTCATTTATTTTCTGTCAAGCTCAGTTGCAAGTCATCAAAAATAGCGACGTGCATTGACTCGACTTCAAGTTACAATGAATCTGGTTCCCTGACTTGGACTACAGAGTGCAATCACTAAAACGAATCCTATTAATAAAAGTAATGAGTGGAACATTTTATCACAACCGATGAAATACTTATTTTTAATCACACTGTGGTCTCTGTGTATCCTAAGATACAATAAACACAGATATATGATCTGTCTTACTTTCTCTCTTCACATTCAGCACCAATCGCTGTTGATGAAAAGTGTAAAAACAAAAGGGAAATGGATCAGCTCTGGTGTGCGGAGGTGTGACATCTGATGATTCCTGACGAGATGCCTCTGGAGATAAGCGAGAGAGATTGTCAAAAACATTAATAAGAATAAAGAAGAGAGAGTAGATAGTCCTCCACACGGACATGATAAATGATCAATAATCAGTGCATATTACTGTTACGATTACACATAAGTACGTAATTTCCTCATCATCTCTAGGCTGTGTTTTGATCAGGTTTTAACATGTATTGATTACGTTTACTAAGCCACAGTTCAAGGGCTACCTCTGTTCTACTCACCCTGCATCCAGGAGCAGAGAGGCCGTCCACCCTGGACCTCCAGGTCACCAACAGTCTGGAGGCCTCTAGCTGTGGAACCAAGACGATGTCCTGCACACACAATCA
Source organism: Sparidentex hasta (assembly GCA_030272975.1). Classification (NCBI taxonomy): domain Eukaryota; kingdom Metazoa; phylum Chordata; class Actinopteri; order Spariformes; family Sparidae; genus Sparidentex; species Sparidentex hasta. The sequence goes on from JARJLU010015866.1 coordinate 45,583, forward strand.
CAGTTTTACTCCTCAGAACATGGGTGTTCCCATGAAGAGAGACCAGGTCTTTTATGGAAAGCCTTTCTTGAATGCCAGACAAACTGAACATGTTGCGTGTCGCCTAATGTGTCTTTATGAAACACCTCTGGTTTTAAAAGGAGAACATGCAATCCGAAAGTTATAAAATATAGTAGCAAATATACTAGAATCTGGTTTCATTCATGTTCTCTAATGTATGAGAGAAGAAAAAGGAGTGACCTGAAGTAAGGGTTCTTGAGGTCCAGGACGTTTCCAGATCTAAAGCCCGATTGGTCGACGGTGGCTGTGATGTGGATGTCATAGCTCTGCCTGGAATGTTCATGATCGTTTGTTACACTCGCAGGTTACGGACTGAAACCTGAACTGATCTGGAACTGTTGTGAATCGCACAAATGTCTTCTGGCGTACCTGTTGTTATAGAGAAGCAGCACGGTCCCGGAGAGAGTTTGTCCCTGTTTGGCAAACAGCGGCGTCTGAAGCAAACATCTGACCTGATACCAGCGGGTCAGAGGCTCAGTGGGCGCTGTGGAGAGCCACACAGTGGACCTGCAGTAACGATTCAAGGTTCATTTATTCATCACTTTACAACAAAGGGTTGTACAGCTAAATTCAAGTTGTCTCTTTATGTCACACGAGAAATACTATTTTTTTTTTGGTGGAGAGCTGAAATACAGTATTTCAAACGAGCAGAAAGTCGGAGTTGTGCATGTCTTACTTGGATCCTACGTAGGCCACGTCGAACCAGAAGGCGAGTCCGTGAACCAGACCGGACTGCAGCAGTGTGAACACAAAGGGAATCTCTATTCTGGAAGAAACACAACCATGATTCCTTGTCACAGTAGGCGTTCCTGCATTCTGACAAACGGTTTGAAATGTGTGTACTAAACAGCGTCATTTCATTCATTCTTATTCTCTGTTTCTTTTTGCTGTATCATTCAATTCTTTGCTGCTATACCAGGGATCAATCTATTTATATATTCTTTTGGCTGAATTAGCTCCTTGTTCATATATACTAGTGGTTATAATATTTAGTATCGATTTAATAGATGCAACTCTCTTGATTTTCTCAAACTAACAATATCGAGCATTTTGTATGTAATGTCATGTCGTTAACCACTCCCTGCTATATTTCCTTACAAGCCTCAATTTGACCATCATACCACAGTGGTGATGATAGGACACATACAGTCATCGTGGTTGATTACTAAAGCCTCACTGGTAACACTTCAACCTCCCTTCTTGGCATTTATCATCCGTAAATATTACGTTATGATGTCTTTTCCGCTAACCTGTGTAGATCTTCCTCTTTCACCTCCTTGAAGTTGATGCAGTGCTCGACGGACCTGGCCATCAGGATCTGCACATCGAAGGTGTCCTGAAAGAGACATTAAATAAAGAATATGTTGACATAATAACAATTTTAAAAAGAATCTTTCGATTTCAATATAATCATTGAATCTTTCTACAATCTTTCAACTCACGCGTGCTCTATTAAACTAAACTAAACTCTAAACTAAGCCATCTGCATCACTTTAAACACATCTATATCAATATTTTCTTTAGAAAAAATTAGATCTCCGTGAGGATGTTGAGTGGAGCAATGCTGTGCTGTTTAATATGCATTTGTCATATTTGATCTCGTGTTCTGCTTACTGTTTAGACAAATCCAGTGAATGGGCTTTTGCCACACGTACCACTATAGGCTGCTTAAAAAACTCATCCACTGCAGCACCGTGAAGAGCGCTCAGGTTAACACCGTAGAAGCTTCTCTGTTGCCTGAAGGAGAAAGAAAAAGGTGGAGGAAGAACACTGAAGTCATTTACAGTCAGCTGTTTGACATATCTAGTAGTTCACGAGTGGATTGCTTTATCTGTCACATTCAAAAAAGCTTTTTCATGTGGATTCTCTTGTATGCTGGTCTGATTTTACTGTAGAGGAGATACAGTACCAACTTACCATGTGCTAATTTTACTTGTATCTTGCACAACATACTCTTTGTTTAGTGCATTTCCTAGTTCCTACCTGAAATGTAACAACAGTTCATGCAGCTATGGAAGAAACTAGTTAAATATTAGTTGGTAAAAACAGTGAAAGGCATGTGATGTTGGATTAAAAGTTGTGAGAGCGGTGATTAGTCTTAAAGACGAAGTGAATAAAGTCTTCCTCTGTGTCACTGCTGAAATATCTCGGTGAACAAACATCAGTTTACGGTTTTACCTTCATTCCTCAAGGCTGACTGAGCCTGACCTCCACATAGTGGTGGAGCGGCGGAGGGCACAGACCATGGCAGCACACACACATGCACACTGGTGCGTTTGCGTTCACTTGTGCACAGACAAGCTGCACAACAGAGGCAGTATTGTTGCACTAATTTTTCTTTAGCCAATATTATTTAGACAGACTTAATGGAATCTTCACTTTTCCTGAAAATGAAGGTGTATTGTAATCTATATATTTGTTTTTTCCTTTTTGCCCTCTGGCACAAAGTGTGCATAGATACAACAATGTGTGGTTGCCAATCTGAATATTAACCTATTTCAGTAGATGCTTATAAACAATGACTGATGATAATTTATCAGCCATTAGCTGATTTGAGGGATTAATGTTGTTGTTTTTTTCCCCTTAATATATTTTCCTTTCCTAAAATATGTTGGACAAATTATTTTCCTAGGTGACATATTAAAACAAATAAATTCCTGAATGGACCAAATCCTAAAGTTGTGGAAAACTTGGACGGATTTATTTTCGGTACAGGATACTCGCCTCGAGTGTAACTTATCGGCCTGCGAATAATCATATCAGTCAAAGCCTTGGCTCGTGTGCATGAGTCAGGACTGGACTGAGCCCGAGCGTTTTACACCCAACAGGAAACAAGCCTGGCTGATGTCAAGCAGTGAAAACATGTGTGTCTGTGTGAGGGAGGAAGAAAGAAAGAAAGAAAGAAAGAAAGAAAGAAAGAGCACAGTGTTTTTGTGACCTCATGCGTGGATTTATGGCGGTGCGTGCATGCATGTATGTTTATGTGTGTGTGTGTGGGTGTTTGTTTGTGTGCGTGTGTGTGTGTGTGTGTGTGTGTGTGTGTGTGTGTGTGTGTGTGTGTGTGTGTGTGTGTGTGTGTGTCTGAGACCAGAAACTAGCTCGTGCGTAGTGTTCGAAGTAGAGCTGCTCGTCACTGAAGGGGGCCAGATGAATATCACCTCGGGAGGGAAACATCAGACCTAGAGAGGGAGAGAGAGTGATTGGGAATGATGGAGATGGAGGGAAACATACAGACATTCAGACAGACATGATCATTGGCTAGAGGTACACCACTGGGACAGGGAAAAAACAAACGTGTCCCAAGTCAAGATAGCTCAATCCTCAAAGCCATCTTGTAAGAAATCAAGAAAGGTACGTCCCAGGTCAATACACACAATTTCAAGATACCTGTTTTGACTTGTGACTGTGAATCACCCTTAAAACAAATCCCAAGTCAATGATAACATGTCCCATGTCAAGATAGTACATTCCAAGGCAAATTCAAAGTCAGGATAGGTCGCAAGTGGAGACAGATGAGTCAGTCCTACAGGTCCCAAATCAAAACAAAACCTATCCCAAGTCAAGATCGGAAAGTCCTGAAGAAAACTAAACTAAACTAACTTTTCGGCGACAGCTTTTACTCCTACCATTGGGCTTGAGCCATTTCCGGGCTTGCAAGAATCTTTCCATGAGCCTGTCATTGAGCAGCATGTACCCCATCGGCTCAGAGACGATGACATCCACCATCTCGGGCGAGCTGACCTCCTCCACCTCCCCCTCTAGGACCCTGATCTGCTCAGACATACAGTTGCTCTGGACAAGGATCTGCACAGGAGACACAAATACATCACACACTGGAAAACAACACAACCACTTCAGAATCCTATTTCTTACACAGGACCCCGAACATATACACTAGATGACGATGTAGTGTATAGGAAAGGCAGTAAATGTCTCATTGTCCTGCACAGAAAAGATGCATTATGCTTGAGGACAAACAACATTCAGATTTCCAGTTGCTGTTACTTGTGCCAACAGTTGGTATTGATGCATCCTGCTGATTGTCCAATATGTGTATGTATATGTGCAACAATATGTACATCCAAATCATACTTTTTTTTTTACTTCAACAGTTAAATGTCTTTGCAGAAACAATGTCGTGGTTGCTCAATTCTCCACAGGACACACTGTCCACAGTTTTTACAAGGCGGTTTCTTCAGCAGGAATTTCTATAAAGCCTGTGGACTGCGTTCTGACGATTTTCCAACACGGAAAGACACATTTTAAAAACCTGGATAAATATCATTGGTGTCCAAATTTGTACATTTTCTGGGTCTGTTCAGCTTTTCAGGTCAGCTAAACCAGGTAAATAGGACACCAAACTCTACATGTTCAATATTTATTGAAAGGCAGATACAGTGTAATGCTCATATATCGGTCTAAACCCAACATTGGATCTTTCTGCAGCCCCTATCCTGCTGAACTCTGGGCCAGATGTTGCCGCAACCCATTAACTCCCCAGAATGCCACGCTCTGCATTTGATGTATGTACTCTTTGTGTGTGTGTGTGTGTGTGTGTGTGTGTGTGTGTGTGTGTGTGTGTGTGTGTGCGCTATCTAGTGCATTGCTGCGGTTTCTCTTTAGGCTTTATAAAGGCCAACATACACATAACATTACTCTCTGAACGCTGCATATTAGCTCAAGAGAGTCAAGTCAGGAGATTCAGATCTTCCTTGTTGGTTAGTTACAGAATGCTTCAATTACTGGAGAGAAACGGCCGGTTTTTAAAGCCCTTGTACATCGGGACTTACACTACAATCACACAGACTGAGGATGCGGGTTCCAAAGCCACTGACCTGTGTGAACTTTGCCAGAGGACTGGACTCAACAGCGTACACTCTGGCGGCTCCAGCCTGGACTGCGAAGAAAGACAGAATACTAGAAAGACAACAAACATCCAGAACTACCTACAGAGACAGAGGGAGAGAAAAGGGAGAACTGAATTCTGGATTTTGTTTGAATTGAGTTTTAAACATGGTGATACTGTTAGAACAAGGTCTGAAAAAAACCCAACAAACAGTGGCAGGCGGTCCATCATACTGGGAGTAATTAGACAGATAATACACACTTACTGACCAGATTGACAGGGTGGCAACAATTCATCAAGATGATCTGAATCACCATTCTTCTAAAATGTTCCTTTATATCACAACTCTATAATGCTTTATATTCAGTGTCCTTGTAATGAGCATAAGTTAAAGTCAAAAATCCTTACAGGATGCTTATTGATGCTAATAAGTCTACATAAGTGTTAATGACAGCATCATAAACACGGTTACTATAAGATAAGGAGACATTTAAATAGCACTTAGAAGAAACCTGCAATAAAAACATTATGAGAGTCGCAATTCTGAATGTGCTTTACCTTCACGTTTATTGAATTTAACTCACTTATCTATTAAGTCATTGAGAAACCTTTACTTTTCTAATTGTGTTGCTTTATTTAAATGAACACTAACTTGATGCTGCATTTATTAGCAGTCAACTGCACTTTAACCATGTGTTTGTCATGTATTATGTCAAGTTGAGTGATATATAGCAGCTGTGGTAGTAGAGAGTTACTGGCCATAATAGGTCATTTATAACATAAAACGATGAATGCCACTGTGTCCACTAATAATGCTGTGCTGTCACCTTGTCTCTGAAGTCAGTCTCATTGGCTAAAATGGCTCTCTGGTAGGTGGAGATCCTCGGGTAGTCCTGAAGCAGGTTGTGCTGCTGGGACAGACAGCTGTGGAACTACACACACAGACACACACATTGAACGCAATGAACAGTTTGTATTCTTAGTCCTTCTTCAGACTCAAATTCAGAATGATTAAGTGTCTCACCTGGTAGTCCTGTGTCGGGGCATTTGCGGCCCTGGTTCCAAACGGAGTAGGATGTCTCCTAGGAGGCGTCTCTGCATCCTTGTGTCCTCCCTCACCTCTCTCTGTGCAGCCTCTGCTTGTCTCCTCATCGTCGCCTTCCTTCAGTAACTGCTGGAAGTTTTTCATATCTGCAGAGCCAAGGGGACGAGATGTTTTCTGATTTGCCCGCACGCCTGACACACGGAACCAAAGCCCATGAGGATAAGCAGTATGAATTCAGTGCAAACCAGCTGGAGTTCTGAACTGCAGCAGAAGACTCAGCTTGCCGACGGTGACCAGGAAGGACTGTCCTCCGACCTGGCAGCAGTCCATCTCCTTGGAAACAGTAAATTGGAAGACTGATGCTCTGTTGGCTGAAACACATTGGTTGAAACCACTTAAACAGGAACTGACACTTTAAGTTTGACACCCTTAATAGGCTTCAATCCACACTTTGGATTTTCAGTCATGGCGGTAGTCATGAGGAAAAGCAAGGTGGGCAGTTTGATACAGTTTACACTTCTGGCACACACTCTTTCTTCTACTCCAGCCCCTGTCACTGGCATTTTGGAATCCTCCAATGTGTGTGTGTGTGTGTGTGTTTGCGCTCACCATCTTGCACAGTGAGCTGCCGGGCCTCCTGTCCTGTGGTGATGAGCAGAGTGAGCTCCTGCTCTGCTCTCTTTCTGCACACACTGACCTGCCGCTCTCTGCTCACCTCCCCCTGGACCTGCACCTCCTTCACCACACAATACACTGCGTTATACCACTGAACACCGGAGTCTGTCAGATCAAACCATACTACACCAGATAAAATTGAACAAGATCTGATTTTGTGTGGCTACCTTTAATATTAAAAGTAGTAGTCGTAGTAGTAGTATAAAATCTTTTTAAAGCCGAGGTACACTTTTCAACTGAATTGAAATAAATGAAACCATCTTTCCAACAATGCTCATGATAGTGAAAGTAGCTGTAATGGATGGATTAGGAACAGAGTTATGCCTCGAAACCTTAACCGAGGTTTATTTACTTACGTGCATCTCATATTCACAGCCCAGTTGTTAAGGTTGGTATATAAAAGAGCGCCCTCTGCAGCCCTTACTGCGCTCACCTCCTCGTGTGTCTCCATGTGCTCCTCCTCAGCCCTCCCGTCCTCCTGCAGAGTGAAGATCCTGACAGAGAAAGCCAGCGGCTCCTCTCTCCTCTCCTCCATTCTGGGATGTGAAAGGAAGGGTAGAGGGAAGAGAGCAGAGGAGGTTGGACGGAGGAAAAGGGGAGGAGAGATGGAGGACGGGTTGCAAGAGAAAAGAGGGAGAAAAGAGGGGAGCACAGGATTTTTTCCTTTTTTTTTGGAAGAAACTGAGGAATTTGCAGCATTTCTGTGAAAGAAAGTACTTAGTGGAACCAAAACTGCTGTGGTTTAAGTACTTTTATGGATAACGGTGATAATTATACCCTACAGTGTAACCAATTTCTGAAAGGCCCCCGTTATAAAACATTTTAGACTAGGTTAGGTTATATAAAGCAAGTTAAGGTGTTATGAACACACTGTTAAAGGATCAAAATACTCAATCAGCTGAGAAATGTTATTGTCAGTAAGGTTGTGATGTCACAACTATAGAGTCTCTGCCCTAAGCCACACCCCCAGCATGAAAAAAAAAAAAAAAAACACCGGCAGAACACAGTGAGTGATGCCTGCTCAGGCCTATGAACGCTGACCAATCAGAGCAGACTGGGCTTTTCAGCAGGGGGGCCTTAAAGAGACAAGCACTAAAATGAAGCCTGTATACGTATGAGAAAAATAATGTGCCTTTGAATATTAAAGCATGTTAACATTTTATGATAGACGCCAAAAATTAAAACATGAACTTCAAAATAAGTATAATATTGAAAAGCAATATCTATATTTCATTGTTACTGAATGGTGCAATATTAGTTTTATTGCACCATTCAGTCACAATGCAACTGCTGTGCTTTACAGAGACATAGAAATCCATTAAAATAAGAAACTTAGAAATGTCTGAATTGCAAGACAATAAAAAGACAAAACCAAAAGATAAAAAGTTACAAGTTAAAAAGACGTCCTGAGTCTGATGATAGGAAAGCTGTGTTTGATCCTGGGAACACCGAGTAAACTTGTCCAGTCAATATAAAATCACTCCCTCTACTGGATGCATAGAAACACTGCAAGAATCCAACTTTGTGAGAACATTACGACACAAGTGGAAAGAATGTTTCACAATTACCTCACGCAGCATCTGGACCACCTTGCTGAGGCTGCAGTCGCTGCCACCCAGCCACCCAGATAAGCAGCAGAAAAACGGATGGATGGATGAAATGTATCTATTTAAAACACAACTTTAGCAAGATTCAGTTCAAATTCAATTCAACTCACTGCTACTTTTTGTGGGGGGGGGGTTCTGAATAAAGAGTCAGGAGAATTTAACCCTGGGTGAGTAGAAGGGCCAAATGAATCATACAGTTGATATGACCTTTGGTTAACCCAGGTTAACAGTGTGTGTGTGAAAAGTTGTGGCTATCTCAGGGCCCTGGGCTAAAGGTGTGCCTGGACTGAACCCACCGGCACTGTGGCCTTTATACAACTCAGCTATGTCAAGTATACCAGGCCGTGCAGCTGGATACTTTAACACATTCTATTAATACACGTGTACTGTAAAACATCATTGGTATCCATAGGGGTTCATCCTAGGTTGCATTTTAGACAGGGCATTGGTTCCACATTGAGGTTAAACCCAAATACACTATACACTGCTGTCTGGAACAGAAGTCCTTGTTAGAGACAGTTTATAGTTAGAGGTTAAAGTCAAAGGGAATATGTTGGTTTGCCTCTTCCAACAGGCCTCATCAATTCTGTTGGGAGTCAGAGGCATGTAGGCATCTGTGTGAAGGGCTTTAACGCAAGAGTTGATGAGTGTGTAAATTACACAGGAATTAATGTCAGGATGTGCATGGACAGAACAAAACACATGTTACAGAAATATACAGAATTTAAATACAGACACCAAGTGTAGTTTCTCTTAAGAATAAAGGTTTTTTTTTTACTTCTGGAGAAATGCATGAGAAATAAACATACACAACTACAAATCTCAGGACATACAATCACACTACTAGTCATACATGTCTGATATGACTGCCGTTTAGAGCAAAGTTTGGCACACAGTTATTTCTGTATCGAATTTCATTCTCCCCCGTGTGCACCTGTTCCTCATTCCTATCCAGGGGGATGAGTCAGGATCCGGTCTTCTACCCGTGTACCTGACACGCTGAGTACAATGCAAGCAAGCAAACATGGGAAATCATGTGGAAGTCAGCGATACACATCAATCATTCCTGTGATAAAATTCTCATCTAACATTTTAAGTGAGAACATGGCCCTGGGACCTGGTCTTGACCCATTTGGCCATCATCAGTCATATGCCCAGCTAACCTGGCAACTGCCAGAAACTCAGAAATAGCCAGCCACTATCATCACCTTATCTGAAGAAAAAAAAAAACATTTATTTAATGCTGGTTTTAGAGACAGGCTGTCACTTCAAGTATAAACACCCGTTTTTTTGAGAGAGGTCCCTGTGAATTTTGACTTGTGACGTTGGCTCTGTTATATCAGCAGAGTAGTGAACGTGTCTGTCTACGTATAAGTGACGTTTAATCTGTAGAAATGTACATTATGCTGCATTTTACATACTGAATGTGCCTGTATAACCTCTGAATATTATGTGAATAGCAGCTATGAAGTAATAATTGTCATATTTGCGTCCCTATTGTTTAATTTGCTGTTGCGTTAAACAAGCAACTTGGCCAAACAAACACATGTAGCGTTCCTGTCAAAACTCAGTAGCCACCGAACGCTTGCCAAAATAATAATAATAATAAAATACAGGTACAAAACAGTGCATCATGTTATGTATGTTTCCTCATACTGCAGGTCAGTTATACAGAAATCTGAACCAAACTCTGAACTCTGACATGAGTACTTGTTAAAAACTTGTATTATCAACACTCACAGTTCACCGTCTGGTTTCAACCCCAGGTCATCTGTGGTGAGCCCGACCACAGAAGCCCTTTCAATCAAATAAAGAAGCTTTTTCCTTGTGCATCAAGCTCAAGGTCCAACTCAAACCCTCTGAAGCACGCAGGTCAGCTGACTGGCAGAAGTGGAAATCCATCGATCCTGCTTTGTCTCTCAGATCTTCCGTAGAGCTCCCAGAATGCACAGGACCATCGCTGTGACCAGCAAGACCCCAGCGATGAGTCCGATCCGAATCCAAGGGAGAGTGTCCCACTGCAGAGATGTCTCTTCTGTGCCTTCAAACAGGGCTGGGGAAGGAAGGAGGCGGGTGGATGGAGTCAGAGGTTAAAAGACTCACGGCAAATCAAGGCACTTGTTAAAACTATACACTACATTTTTTTTTTTTTTTTTTTTTCGCACTTAATGTGAATCTGAAAAGTTGGAACTATTTTCATTCATGTCCAGCTTTGAAACATACAACTGCTCACCTTCATCTGGGAATGACGTCACCCACTCTTTGATGGCTTCCACTGGCTGGGACTCTGTCATTACTATAAAAAAGCAAATAAAAAACATGAATTGTGAGGTCACAGGTATGGTGGCCGTTCACGTTTACCTGTGTTCCTAGCATTCTGTTTCCCTTATATCAGCCTTGTTAGCACTGTCCTGCTCCCAGTGTCTCTACGTGCACATCATCCCCTCATTAGTTTAGTTTGTATTTAAACCTCACTCTCTGTTCGTTCATCTGTTTTCACCCATGTGTCTCCTGTTCTCCTCATGTGTTCCTGGATGTTCCTCATTTTTTCTGGTGTGTTCCTAGTTTTTCTAACCGGCCCTTTTTTTTTTTTAAACTTAGATTTTGAATTTTGGATCTTACCTTTGCCAGGGCCCAACAGTCGCCTTTAATTCAACCAGCTTAATCCAAAAATCAAACTTGATGCCTGCTCTGCTTAAACCAGTGGTGACTTGAATTTCCTGGCGGCTTAAATTGTTGCTAAATTAACCAGTAGTTGGAACTATTTCCCTTCATGTCGAGCTTTGAAACGTCCAACTGCTCACCTTCATCTGGGAATGACGTCACCACCTCCTCGAAGGCTTCCATTGGCTGTGACTCTGTCATTACTATAAAAGAGTAAATGAATAAAAAGGAACATGAAATGACATGTGAGGTCACAGGTATGTCATGAAAGCTCAACATGCTGAAACACAACTTCAACACTGGTGGCTTAAATTGTTGCTAAATTAACCACTAGTTGGATCTGTTTTCCCTCATGTCCAGCCTTGAGACATACAGCTGCTCACCTTCATCTGGGAACGACGTCACCACCTCCTCGAAGGCTTCCATCGGCTGTGACTCAGTCATTACTGTAAAAAAGTAAATAAAAAAAGAAAATGAAATTACGTGAAACAGTGAAACAGAACTGTCTCTTGTTTCCTGTTGTCACCTCCTATTGTCTTTTGTTTCTATATGTTTCGTTTCCCTCATATCAGCCTTGTTAGCACTGTCCTGTTCCCAGTGTGTCTACGTGCACATCATCCCAACATTAGTTTAGTTTGTATTCATTTTAGGATTTTCCTTTGTCCTAGTTTTTGTTTTTGCCCCTTTCTTACCTAGATTTTGAATTTTGGATCTTACCTTTGCCAGGGCCCAACAGTCCCCCTTGAATTCAATCAAGCATAATCCAAAAATCAAACTAGATTCCTGCTCTGCCTAAACCTGTAGTGACTTGAATTTCCTGGTGGCTTAAATTGCTGCTAAAGTAACCACTAACAGTGACTGACTGCACATACCTCCTGGTGAACAAGCACAGGGGTTGGGACAGAATGCAAACGCCTATCAGCTGCAGCTAGTTTGACGACAAGGAATCAATCAAGAAGGTGGTTTAAGGAATTCAGCTTCTGTTAGACCATTTTAGCTGTCTCGTTTAATCAAGCAGCTAAGGTCCTGTCATGTCATTGTCCATAACCGCTTATCCCTTTCCATGGGGTCACGGGGTGTTGCTGCTGGAGCCAATCCCAGCCTTGTCTCAGGGCGAGGGCAGGGTACTCCCGGGATAAGTCGCCAGCTCATCGCAGGGCGCAGCTAAGGTTAGCGCTCCTATTTGCTGACTATGGGATGCTGTGCCAGGTCCGATTCGTGTTGTGTTTGGCATGTCCTCTTATCACTTATCTTCATCAACAGCATTGAGCTCTCATAGTGTATCTTCACACCTGCACTAATCAGTAATTGTGTGTGTGTGTTTTTACAGTATTTTACAGTCTGTACACTGGGTCTGCTACTGTACATGTAAACTGGATCTTTTACCTGGTTCTCTTTTATTTCCCATTTTCCAAGACTCACTTGTTATTGGTTGCGTTGGATCTTCCAGGTGAACAAGTACAGGATCAAGTGGACTTTCAGTAGTTGTCTCATCAGAAGGGAAAACTGTACAAACAAGTGACCGAAATGCTAATTAACACCACATGATTAATTCACTGACATATAACATGCACTGCACATAGCATTCTATCACAATAGTGAAGTTTCATATCAGTCGATCTTGACAATTATTGATAAAATTTAATAGCCTGTCCTATTTCTAAATTTGTATAGACCAACACAGGTTATGATAATGTTAACACAACAATGAAAAACACACAAATAAAATTGCATAAGTCGAACTAGGAGCAACAGGGCTGGATTTGACATCGTGTGTCGCAAATCCAATGTGAGCAGCCAGATCTGAGGGTACAGAAGCTCACATAAGATTTCCACCTGAAGAACCGGCTGATGGTACAACACTGTCTCATAAACAATAAGTCCACTGATGAAAATGTATTAAGAAGTACAAGAATAAAGATTACCGTTAGCTGTAGGAATTGTCTCCAGCACAGTCAATGTAATACTCTCTGGAATTCCAAGTCTCGGCTCGTCAGAATATCTGAAAATATAATTAATAATGGTTATTACTTATTACAAGTGCTGGCAGCAGGAAGCCCATTTTATCGCTGAGCAATTTCTGTGTGTGCTTACATAATAAGAAAATATCTTGTTCTTTCTATAATTATAACGAAAATAAAGTCCAGTTGACCATAATGACAACAGGACAGATGCAGAAAGGTCCCACATTTTAAATAATGGTTGCCCTGTTTAAGAAATTGGCTTTTTTTTTTTTTTTTTCCAAGAATTACAAACTGCCCAGATTAAGCAGCTCAGAAAAAAATACCCATGTGTCAACATGAATTATCCTGATGATAGAAAATAACATGACCTCACTAAAGACAAAACAGCTTCTGGACCCCATCAGTGCCAAAGACGTTTTGAAATATTATCTCAGGTAAAATGACCTCTTTACTCCTAAATGTGTCATTTCCAGCTTAAAATTCCGTTTCAGAAGTCAAATCATCTCCATCCCACCCCCCCGAAACATGAAAACGTGTCTGCCAAATTGCTGGAGTACCAATTTAAGGTATGAAAGTGAAATCCATCGAAAACATTTATTTTTAATATCATCATCAAGGTCCCAGAGATAGAACCCATAATTACTATTTGCTAATGACGCATAAACTAAAAAGAACTAATCAAACTTTCTGCAGTTGAGGACCCCGACCATGAGTTTAGTGACATCAATAAAATAAAAAAAAATAAAAAAAAATCTGTACTTAGATCTTACCTGGCTTTATACAAACAGTGGTATTCTCCATTGTCTCTCACTGATGTTTGGTTTATATGAAGATTGCATTTTTCTTTAGCATCGCATACGATGGAAAGCCGAGAGAAATCCTCAGGATGAAACACCGTATCATCAGTGACCAAACCCTGCAAGTAAAGAGAGATGATCAGATTTTTGATGGCAGAATACGAACCAACAACACTACACAGTCCTGCACAGAAAGAAGACTTTCAACACGTGTTCAGAGTGAATATACATGTACTCATACTGCGTGGAGTCTATATTCTACAATTTTATGACTGCCATGCTACACACAGATTCAGACGGCGATAGACTGCAAGTCAGCGGCATTACAATAAGGATCAGCATTTGGAAGTATCTGCTGAAGTAACTGGATGTCTGTAGAATCATCATACATCTTTTTTATAAGCCAAAAGATACAATATACTGAAAATGTGCGTGCATCTAGAGAATGCTGCCGTATACGGTACCCTGGTTTGTCCTGTGATTATAATGTTGCCGTCCTTGGTCCACCAGACCTGCGGTTCATTCTGCGACTCGCTTCTGGAAATCTCAATGTAGCACGTTAGAATCGCGGCGTCACCCACAGGCACCGCGAGGGAGCGCTCTACTTGGGGTGCTTGGGGAGAGGGGGGGGGGGCAAGAAAGAGAAGAAGAAGAAAGAAGGGATAATAAGAGATTAAGTCTGTCTTAACTATTTTCTGATGGACCTAAAATAAAGTGTGATAAATCTGTACCAGTGTCCTGAAACACTGATTGGTTGCCAGCTCTGTATTATCATTCTTGGCTTGTTCCGCCACTTTCTGTGTGAACAGTTGAACGAATCACGGTAGCCTTTAAAGAGAGACAGTCTGAAAGGGTTTACTTCTTAATTTCATTGTTTATTTGAAGTATACAGAACCCTTGAGTCAGGGAATGGGCGAAAAGAACTAGATTCCGTAAGGGGACACAACTTCGAACTGACTAAAACTTTATCGTGATCCACCCCTGCTGTCTCTCTGTCACGCGCTTCCAAAAACAAATGCAAAGATCTTTACAAAGGCAGGCGCTGGTGTCGTACTGCTTCTTTCAAAAGAGGCGGCTGGAATCAACAAAAACTGAAAAACCCTCGTAGCCACTTTAAGAAAATATTCAAAAGCATGCTCACATCTGACAAGGCTTACTTTCACAGTGTACTGGAATGATTAAGCACTGTATTCCAGTTATACACAATTAAAGCCTCAGACTTAAAACACGGCTAAACTCAGAATTAAGGGGCCCATCTCTCATATAATGTCCGCAACATCCATAGCATTTGTGTCTTCGTCTCGGACAGAAGGCTTCTTGCGGGTGTTTTGAATTATTACAAAAGACTTACTTTTTTAACACCATTTTATTTCCAATCAAGTCTTTTTGTAACTGCTGAACAGGGTCTTAAAAAACAGTTAAGTGTGTATTTAGTCTTACAAATGACATCACCTGAGGACCACCTTCCTCTGCCTCCCCACTCACCCGTCACTGTAAGCCACACTGTTGACAGGGTTTTCCTTCCTTCCAAAATGCACTCATACATGTCCGAGTCACTGAACATGGCGCTCTGGAGGACCACGGACCAGTCTCCTTCCCTGACCCTCTCCTCTGAGGGCAACTGGATTCGGCCCTGGAGGGAATCATGGCACTGTAAAGCACATCCATTGCACTTCCGCCTCTTATCGGTAATGTCTGGCGTAATATGTCTTGTGTTATCTGTGTGCAGTGTGCTTGGCTTTGGGATGCAAGACAGATTTCAGAAGAAAATTCCGACAGTAGAGTGAAATCAAATCAAAATCAGGTCTCGGGGCAGGAGCCAGCTTAAGTGCAGCTCAAACGCGATTTAAAAATGTAAGTAATCCACACTGACGTGATTAAACTGCTTTAGATTTTATACCGTAATTTGAAGACAAAAAGCACTAACCATAAATCTGTCCCCCTCTCTTAGTTCTCCTCCTTGCAAAATTGCCACATCCTCCCCCATGGCCTCCCACTGGACGGTCCCTTCCTCCTCGAGGTAGGCCGAGCCATTACAGGGCAAGATGGCCGGTTCCCCAAACTCCACCTGAAGGTTCCATAGCTCCCCGACATGAATGGCTGGAGGAGGAGAAGTGGAACGTGAACACGTGCAAGCAACACAAGACGGAAAAATAATGCAGAGAAATGAGTAGGAGTTAAAGGAGCAAGGGGGTGGGGAAAGCGAGGATACTAGTGTTGCACCTTTTACTGAAATTTTTCAACATTTTTTTTGTCAGAAGTGGTTCAGGACTATAATTTCTCATCATCTGGTACTTGTACGTCAGATGTGACTGATGATTTGAGAGGATAAGGGGATTGTCTAGTTATCCACTAGGTGGAGGTACCAGCCAGGTAACCATGTCAGGGGCCAAGGGACATCCTTTCGGTACAGCATGAATTTCAGCTTCATTGCTTCCGAGGGAGAAGTAATGTCTCTACCTCAACATGTTGACAAATCAGAGAGAGAGAGATCACTTTGCATTCTCTTCCATGGAGGATACAGTTGACTGGACTCTGTACTTGGTTACATGAGAGTCATGGAGATGTGTGAGAAAAAAAAAAAAATCTATAAACCCATTTGAAATTCCACTTTACTTGAGGCAATTTCACAAAAGTTTGAATAAAAAGTGGGTGCTGTCGAGGATAATCTGAAGTTGAAACCTTGCTATCTACTTTCATCAAATCGTATCATACAAAAATGTCTCCTGGGTGGAATGTATATGAAACATGAGTCACCATTGCAGGGCCCTCCGAACTGGAGACACAGCACCATCACCAAAATACACAGAGGAAACATACTGTCCTTTCCTCTTCTTCGGTGCTGCAACAGAAAAGCCTCATTAGAATGATTACAATCCCTTATAATAAAAAGAAACAATCGGCTAATCTCCAGTCAATGGGATTCCTAGTAAAGGTTACCAACAGGTCCATTTTGATCTATTTCCAAACATAATTTCAAAAGTTACACAAGTTCCGATGCTGATCCTTTGGAGGTCCAGGACTGCTGACAAATCAACACTGAAGTTTGGCATCTTTCATGCGCCAAAAAAAGGCAGGAAATGCAAATACAGGCAGATCTTACCGAAGAGTGTCTTGAGATGAAGGAGTCTCCTGAGGCGGGAGGTTTCAGCGGTGATGTGCCGCAGCTCTGACTGTTTTAGATGCCCACGTGTGTCTCCGCTCCTCTCAGCTCTCCCGTTTCAACGCGGGGCTCAAATCTCAGCAGCTCCAAGTGGCGCCTTCAAGTTCTGTGGGAAATGTCACAGTTGCAGTCTTTTGCAGGGAGCAGCTTAATTGACTCCCAGAAATGGACTCACACGGACACAGGACAGGAACACGAGCACAAATCGGAGTTTCTCAGCGCCTATTTTACTCTCCGCCTGTGACATGCAGTGTAACTAATACAGGCCCTCAATAGCTTGTTTGCCGTTTGCCACAGGTTAAATTTAACATATACTTGCCTTCACAGCCAAACTCAGAGGACACAAGACCTCCACATTGTGCTTAGTTGGCAAGCTGCACCAAGAGGCACGTGGCAGAATTGTCACTTATGATGTGAAGCTTTAGAGAAATGTGGCTGTAAATTGTTGCAAAATGGCCGCTGTTTTATTTTGATCACATCCGAAACAAATCTAATCATCTAAATGTGTTGTAATGTGTTTTTTTTTTTTTTTGGTTGGTTGTTTTTTTTTTCATTATGTTTGGGTTCAATTAACAAGCAAATGAATTCAAATGATATGTAAGGTCACACAAGCAAAATAGAAATTGAAGAGCTTGTTTAAGGCCACCCCTGTAGTGTGATATTGACATCTGACATCAGACAGATACAGTAGAGGAATGGGATGTGTAAAGTAGTACAGTTTCTGAAATGTTAGATGGCACGAGGCTTGTGAATCTACCGTGACATTTACTGACGATGCATTCAGGCTCATTAGGAAAAACGGATATACAAAGTTTGCCCAAAAAGGGGTTAAAGTGGAACTCATAGTAATTGGTGGTATTTTTTGTTGTTTTTATGGCTGTTAATGTCTGAACAATTATAATATTATTTTTTCCTGAATATCTTTTTTTTACAGAGATAAATCTGTTTTTGACTTTGCATGTATCTTCAGCACATTATAAAAAATAGCAGTAGATTCTATGGAAAAAAAAAAAAAAACTCTCTTTCCTCCTGTGACAGATACAAGCAGGTCCCACCAAGATTTAAACTCAGATTGCTGGATTCAGAGTCCACAGTGCTAAACATTAAACCATGGAACATCTGAAATGAAAGAAGAAGGCACGCAGACAAACAAGAACATTCCTTGCTCAGGAAAAGAAGTGTTTAAACAGAAATGAATCATGTTGCACATTCTACAGGAGTTATGTCACAAACTGCCAATATGCATCATGCCCACTTTTTACTGAAATTAGCTCCTTAGGAGAAATGGTGCTGCTGAAAAACACAGCATGTCAGAAGTGGGATTCGAACCCACGCCTCCAGGGGAGACTGCGACCTGAACGCAGCACCTTAGACCGCTCGGCCATCCTGACTTACATACCACTGTTTTTTCAGGAGAAATTGCGAAACGCACGCGCAGATGGTACAGTACATCTGCCATCATGTAATACATTACAGCCACTGTGCTTTCACATGTCAATGAAACGTCATCAAGATCCTTGTTAACACCACCGGTGGTGCAGATCCCACTTGAGGATCAGCTTTTATGCCCACGTTAGCCAGGTGAACCGTCACAATGGCATTTCAGGCAGTAGAAAGTCACGGAAACACTGACACAAAGCACGAACAACGGTTCACTCGCATGGTGGAACTTCGACGATGAGCACAGACATCCGGATGCAGCAAATTCAGTGGAACCTCACGTTTGTGGTAAGAAGGAGACCAGGAGGAGATGTGTGTGCACGAACCACCTAACTCTTTCCTGCTCCACTCCAATCCAAAGGCTCTGGGGTTGATTGGACGACAGAGAACACCTGGCCAAATCAGGACTTACATACCTGGAACAACTGTGTTGCCATGTTCTCACAGTGTGAACGCCCACAAAGCCCTGAAACAGTTAAAATCAGGTCCCACCATTGAACCTCTGAAAGGCATTGATTGATTGTATGTTGCCCACTTTTTACTGCAATTACCTCCTTAGAAGAAACGGTGCAGCTGAAAAACACAGCATGTCAGAAGTGGGATTCGAACCCACGCCTCCAGGGGAGACTGCGACGCAGGCGCAGATGGTACAGTACATCTGCCATCATGTAATACATTACAGCCACTGTGCTCTCACATGTCAGTGCTCAACTATTACAGTATTGCAGCCTCATCCAGTGAAGAGCTGCGCTGACAATACATGCAGGCACACATTGCTGCTGGATTCATTCGAAGTCTATTTAACTTCTTTCTACGCGTCTCTGGCGGATTTCAGACATCCGGCTCGCGGCGTGTCTATGTTCTGAACCAAGGCAACCAGGGCCTCCCAACCAGGCCGTGAAAACTGAAAAGTCCTTTCAGATGAGACGTGAAACGTCATCAAGATCCTTGTTAACACCAGGGGTGGCGCAGATCCAACTTGAGCATCAGCTTTTCAGCCCACGTTAGCGAGGTGGACCGTCCCAATGGCATTTCAGGCAGTAGAAAGTCACGGAAACACTGACACAAAGCACGAACAACGGTTCATTCGCATGGTGGAACTTCGACGATGAGCACAGAGATCCGGATGCAGCAAATTCAGTGGAACCTCACGTTTGTGGTAAGAAGGAGACCAGGAGGAGATGTGTGTGCACGAATCACGTAACTCTTTCCTGCTCTACTATCATATATGGAATCCAAAGGCTCTGGGGTTGATTGGACAACAGAGAACACCTTGACATATGAGGACTTACATACCTGGAACAACTGTGTTGCCATGTTCTTACACTGTGAATGCCCACAAAGCCCTGTAACAGTTAAAATCAGGTCCCACCGAGATTTGAACTCGGATCGCTGGATTCAAAGTCCAGAGTGCTAACCATTACACCATGGAACCTCACACAACAGTAACAAGGTTAGCAAAAATGCTAACTTGCTAACAACGAAAAATGCTAACATGAAGCGCAAACTTACTTTACTTGGTTGGCTGACTGGACATCCGGGACCCAAGCTCCAATAAAAAGTCTTGAGACTTACATACTTGGAACAACTGTGTTACCATGTTCTCACACTGTGAATGTCCACAAAGCCCTGAAACCGTTAAAAGCAGGTCCCACCGAGATTTGAACTCGGATCGCTGGATTCAGAGTCCAGAGTGCTAACCATTACACCATGGAACCTCTGAAGGGCTTTGATTGATAGCCATGCAACGTAATGTTCCGTCTTTCTCCGCTACTACAAAGAAGGCATGCAACAGTAATAAAGTTAGCAAAAATGCTAACTTGCTAGCAACAAAAAAGCTAACTTTTCGCGCTAACTTACTTTACTTGGTTGGCTGACCGCTCACACTAGAGCACGTAGTCGACTTTTTTCTGCAATTACCTCCTTAAAAGAAACGGCGCCGCTGAAAAACAC